>JAHKKF010499195.1:0-18332 GCA_019740295.1 Labeo calbasu | reverse complement strand
TTACAGCCTATAAAGGTAGTAAAGACATTGTTAAAATAGTGACTTCAATGGTTTAACCTAAATGTTATGAAGCTATGAGAATATTTTTGTGTGCAAAGAAAACAAAAATAAGAACTTTATTCAACAGTTTATCTTCTTCCGTGTCAGTCTTCACTGCAGTTTTCTTTGTGCACAAAAAGTATACTTGTACACTCTAAAAAGTGCTGGGTTAAAAACAACCCAACTTGGGTTATTTGGCAACCCGGTGCTGGGTAAACATTGGACAGAACACATGCTGGGTTATTTTGACTCAGCTGGTTGGGTTGTTTCGGTGGGCTGTTTTATTTAAGTCAGCTATTTAAAAATTATTATATTGCTGGCTTTAAAATGGGCTGGAAATTAAAAATCATACACAGAATTAGAGGCAACAGCAATAAAAGATGAACATTTATTATCAAGCAAACACCCATGGACAAAGAATAAGACAAATTAAATTGTTTTGGATAAATGCAGCATAGTTTACAATATTACATACATTTAAACTCGTTTAACAAGCATTTTAGAAATTAAAAACATGCTAATTCTCATGCCGGCGTGGTTGCGAAATCTGAACCGGTGACGGGCTGCTGTTCGCCGAGGGACTCTATAACCTGCCTATAAACAAACAGTACTGACATTAGAGAACATATTTAACATCAAATTAAATTAAATTCAGTATTATAACGAATAAAATCAGTTTCCATCATGCGAAACGACCAACCGCTGTTGATGCAGCTGACTAACATCTCGTCCTTGTATGTTGCATTGCATAAAATTATAATTTATTTTACTTTATAAAAGAAATCAAAAGTGTACAAACCTTTATTTTGCTGAAGAAGTGCACCAAACTGTGAACCGCTCTCTCCTGTAGAGGAAGTAAAAAGCCCGTGCTCTGACTGTAACTCAGCAGCTGTGTTGTTTCATCGGAGACAGGCTCAACTCAGCGGTTGGGTAGAAAAAAATAACCCAATATTTAATAACCTATTAAAAATGACCGAGCAGCTTATTTACAGAAAAACTACCTGCCACCTGGGCAGAAAATATTAAAATAACCCAATAAGATGACCTAACAAGCTGAACCAAGCATTTGGGTTAAAAAAAAATAACCCAGCATTTTATAGAGTGCAGAAAAGCTACCCAGCACCTGGGTAAAAATATTAAATTCAACCCAATTAAATGACCCAGCAGGCTCAACCCAGCATTTGGGTAAAAAAATAACCCAGCATTTTTTAGTGTAGCTTCTCGTTTCTTTGAGAATACTTTGTCGTCTCTTCTGTGTCAGTCTTCGACTGATTCTGAAAATCTACCCCCTTAAAGTTATTTTAGAACAAATACATAAATATTGAGGTGTATACAGTTGAACAAATTTAAAGCACAGTATTAAAACCAAATCTGTACTTTCTACAGGTCAAAGATGAGAAGAAAATCCAGGAGGTGGTGGATCTCACCGACTACGAGAGGTCTGAAGAACTTCGCAAGGCCAAAAGCAGGAGCAAAAAGAATCACAGCAAGTTCACACTTCTGCGTTCACGGCAGCCAGGCAACACGGTCAGTCTCTACAGGAAGTTGGTTTTCACAGCAGAGGATAATAGCTAATGGCTTTATGTCTCAGTCAGCACTAGAGCACTGCTGGGCTGCTTCATTAGTCAGTTTGCAGTCATGCTGTGAGACAGTGATCACCTGTTGCACAACTCAAAGTTCTGTGTCTCCACATACATTCAAACATATTAGAGCCAAAGAAAATTAAACAAAAAAGGGTAATTCCTTCATACAGACATTATTTAAACTGCTTCTGTAATTTGAACAGGACAATTCAAGAGTCACACCTGCTTATTAACACGCTTTTCAATACCTGACTGTATGAACGCAATCATTAGGTCTCAAGTCTAAGACAATATTAGATAATAAATCGTACTCCAGCATAGTTGGCACACCGGTCTCTAAGCACAAACTTGGACCGACCTCTGTAGTCATCCTATCCTGAGTAATTGGCTTTCAGTAAGAACGGCTCAGCTTATTGCTTTCACTAGCACACCACAGGCCCCCACGAATATCCTTCATCCTTTAGATCAACACAAATAGTACATCTTAACAATTGTGTTAAGGCTCCTTGTTTCTTAAAGGCGAAGTATGTGATTTTTTTCAAGACAAACTTTGCTTTTCTATTTAAAAAAATACAAATAACAAAAAAATAATAAAATTCACTTTAATTCTCCTTCCTTACATTAAATTTCAATTTCAATTCAGCATCATGTTTGCCACCTCAATTAAAAATCAGTACAAATTCAGGAAATAACAAAGTGTTCTTAATTCAGATTTCCTGGCTCAACTAATTGTGTGAGTATGGCGGAATCTGTAGAGAAACCAAAATAATTTTTGCAATTGCGCTGAAATCAGTGTCCGTCCTTTTAAAAGGAGTCTGCATTAATTAAATGTAGATTTAAAGCTTTTTCCGGTTGTCTAGACACTCATTTTTAGGATTTCTGACGAAACGTTAGGGGTTACGTCTGACCAATCCTTTAAAACCCAGCACTGAGACAAGGGGTTAATCCCCAGGAAACAAACATGGAGGGTCTTAGGAAAATCCAGCAGCAGCCAGGCTCCCTCCCAAACCCACAGAAACACAGCACTACATGGTTAATAAGTCCGTTTGCCCCACATACAACAGCTGTTCCACATGCAGCTCAACAGGGGAGCCACCCTAATACATGACCTCATGAAAATCATCATCTTTCTGCTCTTTTCTCTCACCTGCCTCTTTTTGCACCTTTAAAATCAGGCTTCCCTAAGTAACATTTTAGCACCTAATTTTAATTACCAAAAGCCTTACAGAAACCATTTTTTTACATATGTGTAGCACTATATTTTCCTCCTGAGATCCACCTAGTTAAGTTTTCTTGCACCCAATTTGTTTTAAATGCATTTTCACCCTCCCTGACATCAAGCTGAATTAAGCAAATCATTTTTGTTGTTGTAAGCATTTCACCTAGCAACCAACCAGAACACCCTAGCAACAAAAAACAATGTTGATTATTTATTTGATTTATTTAGGGCTGTCACTAACTATTATTTTAGTAACTGACTAATCTGTCAATTATTTTGACAATTAATCTAGTAATCAGATAATTATAATTAATTTGTTTGATGTAATAAAAATAGACCATAGGAAACAAAAGCCTTTAAAGTGACTTACTGAAAATACATATATAATAGCAATGAAGCAATGATAATTAGTTCAGATGAAGTATCAAAAGTTAGTAATAATATGGTTTTATTAAACAAAACTGTTAAAATATATAATGTATTATAAACATAGAGCTAATGTACATCACGTATTACATAGGATGATAGGGTTTTCTTAAAAAAAGGGTAAAAGGCTCATAAAATGACTCTCAGAGCAGTTCTAGAGATTATATTTTTGTTCATGTACTCACATATTGAGACAGCAGAGGCTGAAAACACAGTGAGCGTCAAGCGTGCTTCAGTTTGTGTGTAGTAAACGAGTTAACAAATAGCGTCTGCGCTATTCATTCACACAGAGAGACACAGAACATGCAGGATTTATATTTAAATTGTCTTTTTGCATCTCAGTATTCACAGACACCCATTTTGAACTAGTTTTAATCCAAATTATTAATTAATCCAAAATATGGTAAATTCCATGAAATTCCATTTTTTTTTTACTGGATTCTGCGATTCCGTTTTCCGCCAAAGAAAAAAGTAAACTTTAGTAACATCATAAATGTGTTTACTGTCACTTTTAAGGAACTGAATGTATTTTTGCTCAATAAAAGTCTTCATTTCTTAAAAAAAAGAAATCATTTTGACCCCAAATGATAAAATAAAGACTGCAGTAATCAGACTGACAAGGCGATTTTCTGTTTTCCATGATATGTCCCTTTAATGTTCAAAGTGATTCGTCAACTACAGTACAAATACGTAGCATAGGGCGCATAGCAGAGTCTTATCTACACAGCTGCAGCATCAACAGAAGGGCCGCCTGTCATGGCTCCAGCAGACTGTGTTTGGAAGGCTTGCAGTGTTGTTGCCTAATATGGTGGTTTCTGCCTCACGCTGTTGCTGCATCAGCTGTCCATAGACAGAGCCATATGGCCGTACCTGCTCATTTATGCTTGGCTCACTACATGTTTGTGTCCGCCTAGCACAAGACTGAAGGAATTTTCACCATGTGTGTAGGCGTAAAATGAAAAGCCAGCAGGGTTCAGGGCATATTGGTCATACATCAAACTGTGTTTGCTCTATAACCTGCACTGGCTTATACGGTTGTATTTGGATAAATGATATTTTCAAGCAGCACACTGTATTAAAGTCTCTCATGTGCCACATGCAGGTTCCAAATCTGGTGTTTTTGGCTGTCAGTCCAGAAGAAAAGGAGTCATGGATCAATGCTTTAAATGCAGCCATCACCAGGGCCAAGAATCGCATATTTGATGAGGTAAGCAAGATATTTCCATATCTTTGCATATACCAGTACTGCTTGCTATTAATTATTTACAACCAGACTGCAAGCTAGCAATGCATTGACCAGGCAATCGTATTTTGGTACACTTCCATTAACGTAAGGTTAGGGTTTTAAGCAACCATCCCAAAAACTCTTTGCAAAAACAATTCGCAACCACATAATGTTCAGACAACCTCCCATAACACCATGGCAGCTACTAGCATAGGCAAGCACCAATCTAATTTCTTCAAAAAATGTGAAATGTAAAAAACCAAACAGACTGTCATTCACAGGTCCTTTGAGAAGCCATTTTTATAAAAACTTCTAATCGCTAAGTTTCCTGCCCTCTCATTCCCTGATATTTTCACAGTTTGTTTGCGAAGGGATTTGCTCAATTTAAAAGCGGGTCTATAATCACGCTCAGCACACAGTGGGAGAAAATGAATCACTCCGCCAAAAATAGATGGCAGTCACGACTTTCAGCGTTAGAGCAGCCAGATCAGAGCCTATCTTCACCTTCAGCTTTCGATAATGAACAAGATTTAATCTGGCCTAACCGTCTGCGCTGTTGGATTCCTCCACAACAACACCTGACATGTCTTGGTCATTGTGTGAGACCATAAACATTCACACGGGCGTTTCAAGCAGGCTGAATACAATACAGCACACCCTGTGTACTAGATATTCATTAAATAAACCAGAGACCATGTGCTTTGCTTTTCACATGTCATTGTGGTGTGATTCATACCTTACATCTACTTAAATAGGCGAGATCTCTTATAGCACTCAACAGGAGAGGAAACAAACTGAGTCAGCACTCGATTACAGCCGGATATGTTGGGAAATTTTCTCTTAAAGCCTACTAGACTGTTGTTATAGCTATTCAGTATACCAATTTAAAAAAGAGAGAATGGCACTATATCACATTGCTATTTTTAGTACTTCAGTACTTCCCAGTGATGGGAATAACGGCGTTATAAATAGAGTCAGCGTTATTTTTTTCAGTAACGATTAATCAAACAAATTACTGTTTCCCCCCGTAACAATGCCGTTACCATTACTGACAGTAAAATGCACCGTTACTATAATTTATTATAATATTATTATAATTTTATTTTTTCATGGTATGCGCAGCATACCTGTATTTGACAAACTGTAAACTCTAGTGTGAAGGCATACGTCTAGTCGTCGCTTTGTCTCGCACACATGCAAAAAGAGATACGGAGCGAGAGAGTCTTATACCACGCAGAACTAACGTGCTACATGTAAACGATATTCCTTCTTGTATTTTCCTCTCAAAAATTCCTTTGGAATTCTTCAGCTTTTAAGAACTGCCGGTTTCTCCGGTAGGAGGCGGAACTAATTCGCAAACGGCAATCTCATTGGCTTGCGCTCACCTATCGTCTCTGTTTTGATTTTTTAGCAAATCATTTCAAGTGAACGCAGACAACGTGATTAATATTCATGACCCAGCAGCTTATTAATCCTTAGTGTGTTTTATATTGTTATTAGCAGTAGAATTCGTTGTAGTTTTGTTATCTTATCAGTATTATTTTTATTTATTTATTTTTTTTCCTTTTTTTAAAGAAACACTACATTACAAACAATATCTTAAGCACCACCACCAGTCCTAAGTTCAGTCAACATGACAAATGAAATCATAATGTCATATTATAATGCTTGACTGACTGATGCTAAATGTACTTTAGAAATTTAAAAAAAACTGTGCCATTAAGCTTTAAATAGTATATCAGGTATTTACTATTAGTCTGGTGAGTAAACTAAACATTTAATTCAGTTTAGTTAGATTTCATTCATTTAACATATTTAATATTGGGGGCATCCAAGTTATTTGAACATTTCTTTTTAAAAAGTAATACAATAGTTACTTTCCTTGTTAATTAGTTACTTTTATAATGACGTAACTCAGTTACTATTTGTGAGAAGTAACTAGTAACTATAACTAATTACTTTTTTAACACTGCTAAAAACTCTTACTTCTCCAACACTGTTGAAGACACTCATTTATTTACAAAAAAAGTTCAATATTAACAAATTAAAAACATTAAAATGTAGTCTTCAAATATGGATCAGATCTTTAAAGGGATAGTTTACCCAAAAATGGAAATTCAGTCATTAATTACTCACTCGTAAGACCTTCTTTCATCTATGGAACACAAATTAGATATTTTTGATGAAATCCAAGAGCTTTCTGATCCCGCATAGACATTGTGGTACTCTCGTGAACGCTGACAACGCTTCATAACAAGACTGACATGGGAAATAAGAAATTGTTGAATAAAGTCATTATTTTTGTTTTCTTTGTGCACAAAAAGTATTCTTGTAGCTTCATAAAATTAAGGTTGAACCACAGATGTCACATGGACTATTTTAACGTCCTTACTACCTTTCTGGACCTTCAACGTGTCAGCTGCGTTGCTGTCTATGCAGGGTCAAAAATATCTTAATTTGTGTTCCGATGATAAATGGTCTTACGGGTTTGAAACAACATGAAAGTGAGTAATTAATGACTTAATTTTCATTTTTACAAGAACTATCCCTAGTAAAAGAAGACAGAACAAATAATGATAAAAAGGTATTTTGCATTTGCTTTTTTTTTTTTTTTTCTCAAGGCTGGGTATTGATTCAAAGTCCAATTCCACTAGACCCTAGTCAGGGAAGCGCCATATTTCATTCACAATGGGAATGCAAATGAGGCTGTGAGGGACAGAAATACAGTTCAATATATTCAATAGACTGTACTTGTTTATCTGATGAAATTTCCAAAAATAACTTTCACTAGACAACTACAAAGCCATTTGGAAAGTTTCTGTTAACTAAAGTCTAGTTTTTTATTCTATTTGAATTTGATGTGATTCTATAATGATTCATTCGGGATTATTTCACTAACATCAACAAGCGTGTTTTGATTATTTCAAACGGTTGTGGAATTAAAAGTGACAGAGAAACATGTTCCACACCAAGATTCGCCAATGACTCAACGACTCCTATAAAGACAATAAGCTACTATAATGCTACAGTTGTTTTGCGCAATGCATCAAAGGAAAACACATCAAATATTAAAAGAGCGATCAATCATGGGTTTTTAAAATTCAATATCAGCCATATTCTTTTTCTGATATGCACCGTTTGGTTTTGCAAATTTAGTTTGCGCTGCTTATCCATTGCCACTGCTGCATGTTACAAGTGTGAGAAATGCGTAGGCAGGTTTAATGACTAGATACTAAAAATATATGCATTCACTAGCCACAAACAAAACCATGCACAAATACATACTAGATCTCCATATTCGGAGTTTAGTTGTGTAAAACTCACCACAACAAGTAGGGTAGGGGTAGGGAACAGGAAGCAGTCATCATGGTATTGCTAGATGGTTGGTATTGTGCTCCAAGGGTGATCTGGGTCATTCTTTCAAGCAAACACTATTAATAATTATGTGACCCTGGACCACAAAACCAGTCATTAAGTTGCAAAGGTATATTTGTAGCAATAGCCAGCAATACATGTATGGGTCAAAATTATCTATTTTTCTTTTATGCCAAAAATCATTAGGATATTAAGTAAAGATCGGTTTTCTACTATAAGTATATCAAAACTTAATTTTTGATTAGTAATATTGGACAACTTTAAAAGCAATTTTCTCAGTATTTTGATTTTATTGCACCCTCAGATTCCAGATTTTTATATAGCTGTATCTCGGCCAATTATTGTCCTGTCCTAACAACCCACACAATAATGAAAAGCTTGTTTATTTGGCTTTCAGACAACGTATAAATCTAAATTTTAAAAAAATCTACCCTTATGACTGGTTTTGTGGTCCATGGTCACATATGTTAAAAGCTCTATAAACAGTTTCAATATCATACAAAGTTAGATCAATTTGTCCAAAAAAAACAAAAAGCAAAAACAAAAACAGATATAGGTAATGAAGGTAGTCTTCTAAACCAGTGTTTTGTTTTGTTGTTTAGCACCTCTCCTTTAGTCCATAACCCCGACCAAACACAGTAAGATTAGCCGTACTCCTCCTGGCCAACAAACAAAAGCCATCTCAGAACACAAAGTCTTGGATTTTAGCATTTACAATATAAGCCTTCTTGTAAACAACAGGCTGTGCTGAGACACTAGCTTCAGTGTAACGAATTCTAAGATTATTCCCTCCCCCTTTTACACCCATTTTGTACACAACTCAAACATTCATCCACTCTGTCGAACTGCTAGTGTCATTATTTGTACATCGCATACTAATAATAAACAGATCCATCGATTAGTCAATCAATATACCGGCTTTTCTCCTGCAGGCTTGCGTGAAACATTAAGCTGCTGCTAGTTTCAATGTGACTGATTTGTTCAGTTGGGCTTCATTCCAGCAATCTTTGTTCGACCCCTTTTAGGTGACAGTGGAAGAGGACAGCTTGTTGGCCCATCCGACGCGCGACAGAGCTAAGATACCCCACACTCGCCGTCTGCCCACCCGCGGACACCTCATGGCCGTGGTAAGCAGTCCATTTGCTCTGAATATTATCTTATTAAATATATACATAATTTTGGGAAAAGACTGGAATGATGTATTTTAAACAGTCCTTTAAGGCTAAAGGAATAGTACACCCAAAAATTAAAATTCAGTCATTAATTACTCACCCTCATGTCGTTACAAATCTGTAAAACCTTCGTTCATCTAAGGGAAGATAAATGAAGATTTTTTTGATGAAGTCCGAGAGCTTTCTGACCCTGAATAGACAGCAATGCAACTACCATGTTCAAGGCCCAGAAAGGTAGGAAGAACATCAATAAAATAGTCCATGTGACATGAGTGGTTCAACCGTAATATTTTGAAGCAACGAGAAGACTTTGTGCGCAAAGAAAACAAAAATAATGATTTATTCAACAATTTCTTCTCTTCCATGTCAGCTTCGCCGCAGTTTTCTTTGCACACAAGAAGTATTCTCATAGCTTCATAACAGTATGGTTTGAACTACTAATGTCACATGGACTATTTTAGTGATATCCTTTACTACCTGTCTGGGCCTTGAATGTGTCAGTTGCGTTGCTGTCTATGCAGGGTCAGAAAGATCTCGGATTTCATCAAAAATATCTAAATTTGTGTTCCGAAGATAAACGGAGGACAGGTTTGGAACGACAAACAGAATTAACATTTTTGGGTGAACTATCCCTTTAAAGGTTTAGTTCATTTCCAGAACGAAAATGTACAGATAATTTACTCATCCCATTGTCATTCAAGATGTTCATGTCTTTCTTCAGTCGTAAAGAAATTATGTTTTTTTGAGAAAAACATTTCAGGATTTTTCACCATATAGTGGACTTCAATGGTTCCCCTGAGTTTGAACTTCCAAAATGCAGTTTAAATGCAACTTCAACGGGCTCTAAAGGATCTCAGCCGAGGAAAAAGGGTCTTATCTAGCAAAACAATCAGTCATTTTCACATACTTTTTAACCTTAAACGCTCATCTTGTCCAGGTCTGCCTGAACTCTTTTTTTCCGGGTTCAAGACAGTTGTCAAAAAATTCTTCTCTAACTTCAAAATCTTCCTAAATCGCTGTTTTACCTTTTTTTGTAAAGGGCGTTTGATCTTGTTTGCACTTCTGCAGCAATTTAGAGCGATTTTGAAGTTGGAGGATAAAATGAGATGGGAGTTTTTTGACATACCCTAACTCTCTTGAAAAAACAGTTCAAGCAGACCTAGACACGATGAATGTCTGAGGTTAAAAAGTATATAAATTGTCTTTTTTTTTTTTTTAAATAACAGATTGTTCCGCTAGATAAGACCCTTCTGCCTCGGCTGGGACTGTTTAGAGCTCTCTAAAGAGACATTTAAACAGCATTTTGGATATTCAAAATCAGGGCACTATTGAAATCCACTATATGGAGAAAAATCCTGAAATGTCCTCCTTAAAAAACATAATTTCTTTATGACTGAAGAAAGAAAGACATGAACATCTTGGATGACAAGGGGGTGAGAACATTATTTAAAATTTTTTTGTTCAGGAAGTGAACTTCTCCTTTAAATATGTAGTTTTTGGTCAGTTTTTACTGACAAAATACTTGCTTCTTCATACTGATAATTCAGGGGCCCAACAATAAGGAATTTGTTGGTCAGATAGATAATTGGCCCCTGCTTTTTTAAAAGAGTATACTTTATGCATTTTTGCATGTCTCTGCAAAAAGCCTAAAATGTCCTCACCCTTTTCAGGCTTCTACCACAAACTCGGATGGCATGCTGACACTTGACCTCATCCAGGAAGAAGACGTCCCCTCAGCGCAGGGTCAGGACTCAAGCGAGGATACCCTCGATAAAGCTGCTTCTCACCGTACCCTAGACACCTCTAAGCTCTCATCTTGTAACGAGACCACTGGAAAGTCCCAGAGTTTGCCGCGGAAAAGCGAGAGTGCCTTCGACTGGTCAGACAACCACAGGACGCCACAGCTCCGCAAAAAAACATCCACGTCTGACAAGAACCGCTGCGCTTCCATGGACGAGATCCTCACGCACTGTGAGACGCGAGCACTCCCTCACTGTTCGACTTCGGCGCCCGTGCAGCCCATCACCCAGCTCCAGGATCTCATCACTCAGAAGCTAGAAAGAACTCAAGAACTGCTGACAGAGGTACGGGCGCAGGGCAAGGGGAAGGGCTCGCCGGCTGGGAAGAGCTCCAGCCCGGAGGGTCAGCGGATAGAGGCCGAGAGGCTTCTGGAAGAGGCTGCGTCCACTTGGGGACAGGCTCGCGACGTGCTGGAGGAAGTGAAAGAACTCCGAGCTTTATACAAGCAGCTTGACTCTGCTTCTTCCAACACACTCAGTCCTCCACAGAACGGCAAACTAAACAGCCCTCAACAAGCAAACCACCGGAAAAGCATGATGTGAGAACATACATGGCGTTATGTTTCAATGGACTCTTCCTGTTGACTGCTTTAGTATTGCTGGAATCAACAACAAAAGAGCTGTATGTGTATGTATGGATTGTTAAAGAGCAAATCTAGTTTCTTCCACTCCCTAATATCAGCGTCAGAGAATAGCAGAAATGTGAGCGCCTGGTGGTTTTACCAAACAAAAGCTGTTGCGTTGTACGCTGCAGTATCAGTTTTCACAGTGATGTCGACAGGGACGCTAAAAGCACCGAGTCATCGCGTGGCCCATCAGGTTAAGACAGGGTGAGAAACACCAGATGGCGGTGATGTTGTCATCACTGGTCTATCACAATGTGAATGTTTTCCCTTCTGTTTCATAATACACTGGAGGACGGAAATGGTCGCAGGTCTATTTTACTACCTGGGTCGTTTTTGTACGTAATAATAATAATTCCCAGCACACTTGCTCTGCTGTTAACACAAACCAAGCTCATAATAAGATGCAATCAGGGTGCAGCCAAAGGCAATTGGCGGAAAGATCACGGATAGCAGAGCGTGTTCTTTGTCCGGCGGCGCTCTGTGTCCCGTCAAAGCCATGAAACATGAACACAGATGACGTCTGGTGCCAGTGTTGCTGCGGAAAGTGGATGACGAAACAGCTGCCATTAAAGACGAGACTCCATGCAGTAAACTGTTAATAATAATTACACATTTGCACTATGGAGAATGCTGTAAAACGAGAGTGACACTGGCAAGCTATCTTTTTGAACCTAAGAGGCAGAACAGACAATCTACTGTAGATAGGGAAACATGGGTCGTGTAGCTCCAAGTCTTTACACCTAAGTGGTATTTCCGAAAATGTTGGTATCTCTCAAAAATCAAAAGCTGCCTTAGTGTATTTTCAAAAGGGCACATGCAAACTGCATTTCAAAGACTCTGCTTGTGTATTTTAATTTTCCAAAATTTCGCCTACAAGTTGCCTGCACCTCAAGAGAAGCTTGATTTTATTTTGCTTGCGCTATGCTTTGCAGGAATTTCATCTCTGGGGAACTATGCAAGGTTGCATGGGTGAAACTCACAAAACCGGTCTAGAATATGAACATATTTCATATTTGTCATATTTCACCCCAGAATTTCTTTGAGAGAAAGACGAAATTGTGTTTTGCTTGAAGTAAATGAAGCTTATTTTCTAATTTAATGTAAAAAATAATTAAATGTCTAATTTTGATCTCTCCTTTTAGGAAAATTTTAGGGCTGTCAAACAATTAAACGCAATTAATCGCATACAAAATAAAAGTTTGAGTTTGCCTAATATATGTGTGTGTACTGTGTGTAATGTATATATAAGTACACACAAATTAATGTATATATTTAAGAGAAATATGTTATGTACAAAATATTTTTATTTATATACAATATAAATTATATAAAAATATAAATACATGTAAATATTTCTTAAATATATACATGAATGTGTTTGTATTTACATATACATAATAACTACATACAGTACACACACATATTAGGCAAACTAGTAATTAATTTATGCCTTTTTTATTGTTTTTATTGTCAAAAAGGAAAAAAAAATACCAGTCCTATATAATTCATTTTCTTTGTGCAATGTATAATTTCTCATTTGTCCCTTATTTTGGGGTAAAATGTGACCCGGATGGGTTTAGTGAGATTCCCCCACATATAAGCTTGAAATAATCCACAGGTATCAGGATTTACTGGCAGTGTGCAGTACGGTGTTGCGTTAAACGACCAAAGGGTATGTCTTGCCAGTATAAAACACCTTGTTTTACAGTTAGTAGCTAAATAATGTGTTTGCACAATTCTATGGGTACAGGTCAACCTGTTCTGTTACGAAGACTTGATTATAAACAGTGTTATATTTTTTGTACATTTTATTGTAAAGTGCTTTTTTGTAGAGAAAGACTTCGAGGAGAGTTTTTGCTTTTTAAACGTTTGAAAACCACTTCCCCAGAAACGCAACTCAGCCGGACATTCCTTGCTTCTGGAATCTTGTCATTAAAAAAAAACTGTAAATTTCCGCTTCCAAAGGTAATAAAGCACAAAGCCTATGGCAGTCCTTAGAGTACAGGTAAATAATTGTTTTTCATTCACTGCCCCTGGCATTTTAAGTTCTATTCTTATCATATTATCGCCACACAGATGCCAAAGGTTTTCTGTACTTTATACAACTCTTATCTCAAACAGAGCAATGTTGTATGATCTTTTCAGGTTTAATCAGATGAACTGGTTTTGTTGGGTCAGCTGGCTGTGTTATGATCTGATTTTTCTGACAGTGCCAGGGGAAGGTGAATCTAATTACCTGAGCATCTGTCAGGTAGCCAGGATCATATTAGGATCATATTAGATTACATCAAAACCAACCCTGACAGCTTTCCTATCATACAGGTCCTATCACATGGGATAATAGAGCCAAATTATTCCTGTACTCTGATAGTCATACATTAGTGAAGTTTACTTTATGTTGACATGCTTAAAGCTGATCTTTCCTTCATTCTTTTTTAAAACTATTTATGTATGCCATAAGATTGTTCACCTGTTGTTGCTATTTTTCTGAACTTCTGCAGACCTTTGATAAAATGTGAATGTGAATGAAGAGGAAAAACTCTCATTTGGCTCTTGACTGTGTTATTGTGGTCAGACTAGTAATTTTGCATAGGGATGTTGTGTTTGTGAGCTAGTGCGTCAGTGGGCTGCCACTGGTCTTATGCAATCAGAAAGCAACAACAGTTGATTTTGCCTACTTCAAATAACATAGTCTGGCTATTTTAAGGTTGATGCACATTAATACAGAAGAAAACCTGAATGTTTTTTGGAATTTTTCGATTCCAAGATCCTCACAAACACACAATCTCTCAGACGGACAGTTAATTACAAGCTGCTGGTAAACAACTCAGATACTCAAATGTCTTTTCTGCTCTTGCTAATCACATTTATATGGACAACTGTAAATCTCTGTGTACATTATTTCATATTTCTGTAGCTAATTGTAAATGGGGGTCAGTTTGCAGTGTGGAGAGCAGAACCCTGTCATTGGGTGTTTGTAAGCTCAGGACCGGCTAATCTTTGATGTACTTGAGACACAACCACTTGTGCAATTAAAGTGATCCTCATTCAACTTCCCTGAATTCTGAGTGTTCATGTCTTAAGTGCAAAATGTAGCAAATTTTGTCTGACTTAATTTACAAAATCTTATCTTACGGGTAAATTACCAAAATTGTCCAATATAAGCTAGAAATATAATCACAATATAAGCTATAAATTCACTTAACATGCATATTACTACATCTCTAAATAGTTGTTTATCATGACAACTCTCTGAGAGTTTAGCATGGTAATGTACATGGCAACGTTAATGTGTTTGGTGGAATATATCAGCAAAATGTTGATTATTTTACCAAAATAAGAGGGATCATACAAAATGCATGTTATTTTTATATAGTACTGACCTGAATATGATATTTCACATAAAACACATATAGTCCACAAGAGAAAATAATAGTTGAATTTATAAAAATGACTCAAAAAGTTCAAAAGTTTACATACACTTGTTTCTTAATACTGTGTTGTTACCTGAATGACTTTTAGTGACAGTTGTTCATGAGTCCCTTGTTTGCCCGCTGTTCTTCAGAAAAATCCACAAATTGTTCGGTTTTCCAGCATTTTTGTGCGTTTTGCGTATCAAACGCTCACTGGTGCTTCAGAAGGAAATACGATGCATTAAGAACCGGGGGTGTAAACTTTTGAACAGAATGAAGATGTGTACATTTTCCTTATTTTGCCAAAATATCATTTTTTTTTTTCATTCAGTACTGCCCTTCAGGAGCTACAGAAGATACTTGCATGTTTCCCAGAAGACAAAATCAATTAAACTTACCCTGATCTTCAAATTCAAAGTTTCACTCTTAATGTTTCTTCTGAAGCATCAGTGAGCGTTTGAACCTTCTGTAATAGTTGCATATGAGTCCCTCAGTTGTCCTCAGTGTGAAAAGATGGTTCTTAAAAATATACAGTCATTATTGGAAAGGTTGCTGAAAAAGCAAAGAATCTGTGGTACCTGAATGATTTTTGTGAAGAACAGCAGGCAGTTTAACTGTTCAGGACAAACAAGGGACTCATGAACAACTGTGTTCAATCACTAAACAAAAAAAATGCACAGCTGTGGATCATTCAGGTAACAAGACAGATTAAGAATCAAGTGTATGTAAACTTTTGAACAGGGTCATTTTTATATATTCAACTATTATTTTCTGTGAAATATCTTATTCAGGTCAGTACTAAATAAAAAAAATATGACATGAATTTTGTATTTGTAAATCACGCCGTAGCAGATCTATACAGGTGGAGCTGGGGAAGGTGAGGGTTTCTGAAGGGCGCAGCAACTGCTACAGCAAGCACTAGCCAAGTATTTAAATGTTGAGCAGTAAGCTCATTGGCTGCTGATATATAAAAAACAACCAATCAGCTGCACCATTTGTGAATAATGATGTCATTATATCAGATTGAGTTAGAACCTATCGGACTGCACCATCTAGAGTTTCTCGACTAGATTATAGATAATTATTTTTGTATTTTAACCAATTTAGAAATTACCTAAAATGTAAAATTAAATACTACTTGAAAATAAATACGTTTTTTCACTATTTAATTAACTTTGTAATTATGACCACATTTCTTGCGTGGTTTACACTTCTACACCAAAATAAAGCAGGCAACAAGAGAAACCCAACTGGTGCATATATTATATTGAGGGAGCTTTGAGAACACAACAAACCTCAGCAGGTGCTGCGTGCGGCAAACCACATGTGGTATGAAACGTAAGCAGGCTGACAGACAAATGACAGAAGAAGCCAATGATTGGCTATGAGCCGAGTAGGGTGTGTTGCCATGGCAGTAACATTTCACCTAGTTAGGACTGTGTCAAAAGGTGTCAATGCATTCCTCACACTCCACACAGGGAAGTGAGAAGACGTTACCAGGCTCTTCCTAATCACAGAGCCTGCAGCTGTAGGATGTACCCCAGAAGTGCTTCATCTCTGACAAGGGTTATTATAGCTGAAACCAAAAAAAAAAAATGTATTACTTAAAAATAAAACAAAGGTTAACTGAAATAAATTAAACAAAGAATACTTGGATGAATACTTGGCTAGTTCTCATTTTCGTTTAGTTTTATGATGAGTGCTAAAATAACTAAAACTGAAATAAAAGGAATAATGATAATAATAAAAACTATGGGAAATTACTAAATTACTAAAACTTAGCCTACATTTAAAATGTAAAACACAAAAAACTCATTTTAAATATTTATTAAACTACAATAGTGTCTCTATACTATTAAAATAACACTGTCTCAGATAAATGTGACCATATATGATGCTATGTTGATGCAAGTTTCACTTCTGCAAAGATCTGTTCCTGTTATAGGTTTATGAAAGTAGTTTACTGATGTACTGTCCTGATTAAACTAATGTTTTTTTTTAAAAAAAACAAACATGGTAGCTACTTGCTAGCTGGTTCAAACTGGTCTTTATCTGCTCCAAGCTATCAAACTTTATTGGTTAAAATGACTTTTCGGCCCTAATCAAGGCCTTCATCAGAAACCACATGTCTGATGAAGGCCTTGATAATGGCTGAAACGTCATTTTAACCAATAAAGTTTGATCTCTTCAACACTGAGCACCTCTTTTCAGTAATCTTTGTTATCAATATCATAAGCAGAAAAAAAATCTGAAATACAGACCTGCAACTCTTCATAGTACCAAGATGCGTAGTAAAAATGACAATGAACAACTGAATCATACAGACAATAGTATAAAACCATTTACACAATTTTACTACCAAAACCAGCACTCAACTGTTAAGAAAGGTTTCCATGGGGACTTCTGTGGGAAGGGATGCTTTGGTACCAGCCAAATCAAAACTGTCTTGATATTATCGTGGTCACATGACGATAGGTCTTCCGGGCAAAAGTGTAGTTTTTAAAATATATTTAAACTTAATATTCTAAACTAAAAGGTCTTTAAAGCTGTGTTTTGGGTCATTATGCTTTGGCACAGTATCTGTCAAACGAACTAAAACCGAAAGCACAATTAATCCATTCATCAAGTCTGTTTTCGAAGCGTGCACTTCGTTCAGGCGACCAGCTCGTGATCTCCGCGCCTCAAAATTGCTCCGTTCACAGTGCGTGTAGTGAACTCGTTTATTTCATGTGCTGTGAGTTTAGAGCGCGTCTGGGAACGAAACACCCACCAGTTATGTTTATTTCACAAGATTCGTAGTTAGACGCGTTTTTATAAACCTGTTTTCACTGAAACTGAAGTTTTCCGTCAAAATGAAAGCTCTACTGGCGTTTCCGTCAAAATAAAAGCTTGAAAGTGCAGTATGAATTGCTAACAGCTAGCAGTTTAAGTGCAGTCCAAATTCACTTTTAAATTTACAAATTCACTTTTTTCTGACTTAAGTTTTCTTAGCTAAGAGCATGGATTGGAGCTCTTAATTGTGAACTCTCAAAGTTCTTTAGATAGAATAATTTAACTTTAAAATATTCAAAAAAAATTTTTTTTTTTCCAATTCTTCATGTTTTTTTTTGTTTTTTTTTAATATCACAATATTATCGTATCGTGAGATTTTGATATTGTTACATCGCTATGCCACAGCTGTTGAGCTTGTCCATATGTTCCCATAAGACACTACTGGAGGAGCATCATCACACACTTAACAAAGAAGAGTTAGTACAAGTCCAAGTAATATTTTAATGGGTTTTGTTTTTCCACATTAGAGGCTGTTCATAATAATAATTTATAAGGAAAATGTTTGTGATCTGGAAATATCCGATCTGGACAGTTGTCCACTGACTTCTACGCTGACTACAGAACTAAGCATTAAAGGGGTCATCGATTATGATTTCACCTTTTTAACTTTAGTGTGTAATGTG
>JAHKKF010499187.1:0-12500 GCA_019740295.1 Labeo calbasu | reverse complement strand
CGTCGCCTCTGACAGTCCTGTGGGGTCTGACGGGGTGGACCAGGAAATGGGCCAATGAGAAAAGAGTGCAGCAGAACTGTGTCACGTCGGCCATTGTATTGTTCCTCCCCAACACTGGCAGGAAAGGAAGTATTACAGCCTACACACACACACACACACACACACACACACACTCACACACACTTGCAGCTTCCTGTGTTTGATGAGCCACATGGAGGATGAGAAAGACACAGACGTGTTGTTCGAACACGCATGTAGCTCACGTGAGTTTATTGACAGAAAAAAGTTGAATTGATACAAAGGGTGGATGTTGTAGCCCTGATGTGCTCAAGACATTCACACAAACATAATCCACATGAAATGGCTGTGAATCAGTGCTCTCCAAACCTTCATCTTTACTCTGTTCACCTGGTGAAGCAGAAAAAGAGCAGGAGTGGAGAAGGAAAAGTGGAGATCTGCATCACTGCAGTGAGTGTGTGTGTGTGTGTGTGATGGTTGACTGATAAAGGGCTGATGCTGATCCAAACTTCCAGCTGATCTGAGGTCAGAAACTGTTCTTCTTCTGTCCTGTTGGTTCACGTTCCTTCTGCAGTAGATGGATGTCTGGTGTTAAAGCATTATGGGCCGTCATGCAGTTATAATCACGTTATCTGCTGCTCATTTTACACAGCCTGCAGAACAAGAGTCTGTGTCCACATCACATTAACATCCCACCACTGATCAGCACTAAATGCAGGTGTGAGTGGCATCTAAAACGGTTTGTGATCGCTGGAACCGCATATGGAGAAACGCACGTGACCCGATCGCCTGTGTAAACGCTCATCCGTCCTCACGCTCGCACGCAGTGAAGCTCGCACACCAAACACGTGATCGTTCTGAGACACGCAACACCACCGGCGAGTCAAGCTTTGCTGCTGTGTACCGAAACGCGCAGATTACGTTTACGGTGAAAATCACAGCTGTCCTGTGATGAAATAGGCTGAGTGAAATAAATGTCATGATGTAGTCTGAACACACTGGTTCTCAGGAGATGCTTTTGAAACACGTGTTTTTATCAGGTGGAATCAAAGCCGAGCTCTAAATGTAACTTTTCTCTTTCTTCATTGCTGTTTCTGCGCATCTTTTACAGAGATTACGCCGATTATCAACCAAATACAGAACAGAGAAGATCTACCCCACTAATGTTGGAGAGCAGGAGGAAAATGTGAAGAAAAACCGATATAAAGACATTCTGCCATGTGAGTAAATGACAAATCAAATTAACAACATTAACCCATCCTGTCATGTGATTAAAAGTGTTAGTTATGAATAAAGGGCCTGTGAGCGTCAGAGATCATGTGACTGACGTTTGTTCATGATGTTCACAGAAATGATGGTGATGGTGATGGTGGTGATGATGACGGTTATGATTTGGTCTGCAACGATTCTTCGGTTCTGTTCGAGTATTCGATTTTAATATATCCTCGATTGCATTTTGCCCGTGTGGTGTAATTGGCAAAATACCGGAAGTGGCACGTCCCACTCATTAAACCCATTAAAAAATCATAATAAAGCATAATGCTATTAAGAATTCACAAACGCTACAATTCAGTTAAATAAATATATGCGATGGCGGTTTAACGTATGCGCTTTAATTATTTTAGTGCGTGTAGTTTACGTGCCAGTAAATGCTGCTACACAAACTGTTATCACTGGCATGCGTGGAGCATCTCAAACTCCTCCTCTGCATGTTGTTGTGAGTTTGGGATTATTAGAACGTTCATCTGGGAACGCGACGTGCGCCGTTTCATTACATTTGTAAGGTAAATCATTTATAAACTTGCGCAGACACTGGAGAATACATCATCTTTGTCAATATGCTGTTTATCGTGATTTCAAAATAAACGTTTAAACCCTCACTCTGAGTTTACACATTTTGATGTCCACATAATCTAGAAATGACAGTGGCTGTAGCTTTTCTATCATAAAGAAATGGCCACATATTAAAGATTAAGTGGACATTAGCATTAAATGTTGTTGAGTCAATATGTAACACTGATTAGATCGCGCAATAAAGGGTACAAACAATCGTCAGGCCCTTGGCGCCCCCTGGAGGTATCGGTTATAATCCGATTAATCGTCAGAATAATCGACAGATTGCTCGATTACCAAGACACGCACACATGTTAGTGACAGCCCTAGTTATGATGATGATGATCGTGTGAATAAGGTTTGTTGAACTGGAGTCTGTGAGTGTGTATCTGCTGACATGACGATGTCTTTCTCTTGCATGTCACAGTCGACCACAGTCGTGTGAAGGTGACGTTAAAAACATCCAACCAGGACACCGATTACATTAATGCAAACTTCATCAAGGTACTGAAGACTTCTTGTGCTTCTGTGCAGCCTTTCCTGTCTCTGTAGACACCTGTGTGTGTCTGTCTGTGTGTGTGTGTGTGTGTGTGTGTGTGCGTCTGTATGAGTAATTACACTACCCCAAACACGCAGAACAGTTGTTTTTTGGCTTATGAGCTGTGCTTCTGTGTTTCTTCTCCTGATGTGAAATAAGTGACCATCACAGACTCTGACAGTGTTGCCAGCTTAGCGCCTTTTCAGACCCCCTTCTTGGACAAACCTTATTTAGTTTCTGAGACTCGCCGGTACTGCCGCACGAGCGCGAGGTCTTGCTTTCCCAGCGCGCGCACACCTCTCTCTCTGCTTGCGGCTCTAATTTGACCTGCAAATGTAGCCGAAATCACAGAACATCTTATGTGTATTAGATTTCATCAGACAACGGATCAATTTAAAATCAGGATTTTGTGCAGAGTAACATATATAAGGGAGATCTGGAGTCCTAATGGGCCACGTTTCAGTCACTATTTCATATTCATCCTGTTGTCTGACAACAGAAACTGTAAAATATGTAAAGGAAAGAATCTGAATGCAATAAAGTACAGTATGTGAGCACAGAGAGGCAAATAAATGTAAAAAGCAAAGTGATGCAATAACGTTGTGAATATGCTCATTAGCGTATGACGTCATCTAGCGACATACGCTAATGAGCATGGCTTTAGCTACTTTCTACTGAAAGAAGTTGGCAACACTGGACTCTGATTTACACAGTCTGATGAGTCTGTCAGGACTGTGAAGCGTGTTTGGTCGGATCTGATTACGTGTGTGCCTTCAGGGGATCGGCGGGCCGGAGGCCTACATCGCCACTCAGGGTCCGCTGCCCAACACTGTGCTGGACTTCTGGAGGATGATCTGGGAGTATAAGGTTGCGGTGAGTGACTCTGTTGCCACAGGGAGACACTGTGGCTGCGTCCGAAAGCTCTAAAATGCTGCCTTCGGAGGCGGCATTCCAAGGCAGGAGAGCATCAAGGCACGTCCGAATCCAAATTCTGCTTCACTTCCTGTCTCCGGAGGTACCTTCTTCTGATCGAATTTTGAAGGCAGCATGGATGTATCCTTCGCTGCCTTCGATTTCCCACAATCCTGTGCATGTGCATCATATAGGCCATATAAATAAAGATATTATGTTGAAATTTAACTTGTTACTTTATAATAGATGAGATCTTGGCCCTGATATACTTTATAAATAGTAAAAAAAAAAATACAATAAGCAATATTGTTTGTAGTAATAATAGTATTTTATAAAAATAAAATAAAATAAAAATTTTATAAAATTTTTATAAAAAATTTTATAAAAATTCAAATGAGTAGTAAATAAGAATAATATTTACAATATACTACTAATAATATCGAGACAGCCTCTAATAACAATGACCTGTTCTACAATAATACTTGCATTAGTGCTTTTATTTTTTAAGCAAAAAATAGCTACCATTCTCAGTCTTCTTTGGCGGGCAATGACATCGAGGTCTTTGTTTTATGAAAGCATTTATACATAACTGTATAAGAGTGTTTTTTTTTTTCTTCCAAAATTTACAACTTAACCATTACGTAACCTAGCAATGACGTCACGTTACGCTGCCTCTGGAGCCTGTCCGAAACTGTTCCCGGAGTTGCCTTCGCAGCCTTCGAAGTCTGATTGGCAGCGAGGCAGCAAGTCAGCTGACTAGGCTTTCGGACACAGCCTGTGTCTGTGTGTGTGTGTGTGTGTGTGTTCTCTTAAGTGACACATGACTTTCTGTTCCGCAGGTCATCGTAATGGCGTGTCGAGAGTTTGAGATGGGACGGGTAAGGATAATTTCAATGTGTATTCTGTGCTTTAGTCATAAAAGTTTTAACTCGTAGACTCAAACATGTTCTTCACTCGCTTTCCCATTCAGAAAAAGTGTGAACGTTACTTCCCCCTGTTTGGAGACGAGCCTTTGACCTTTGGCCCCTTCAGGATCATCTGTGTGAGTCCACATTACACCTCCCAGCATGCACCACTCTCTCTCGTCCCATGACATCAAGAGAAACGCATTGAGCCGGCAGCGTAACGACAGACGTTATTGTTCTTGTTGGGATGTGACGTGTTCACACTGAAACTCGATGTGGCTTAAATCTGATTGTTCTCCGTCGGGAGTGAAGCCAATGACAGCGCGAACAGCCGAAGCGCACAGAATTTGCCTTTTTTTTTTAAATATGATCTGAAGAACTTCATATGTGGGAACAAGACATATCTGTTTTTTCCCCCCAGTGTGCCTTCAGCTTGGCCAGCAGTCAGATGTACTGTAATTTTACACCAATATAACTCAGCCTCCGCCATTGTTCTTTTATGTTAGACATGTTGTGGTTTACGATTTTTAAATGTGAATCTTTTTTTGTTTGCTACCAGATTGAGTCCCTGTTATGTGCTTTAGAGATTCATGTTTGTAGATTTGTGTACCAATTGTCTTTACTCAGGTCACAGAAAACATAAACTGTATCAAATGCATCAAATGGGTCCGTGCAGATCTGAATAAGTTAATATAAACTGTTCTTAACTAATTTCAGAACTGTTCAGCCATATTTGGAGAGTCTGATATGAGCTTAATTTTTTTTTTTTTTTTTTTTTCAGGATTCTGAGCAGCCGCGGACGGATTATTTTATCCGCACACTATCCGTGGAGTTTGATCATGTAAGTCTGTCTGTCTGTCTGTCTGTCTGTGATGTAGCAGGACAGTTTGTAACCATCAGTTTGTTTTTCTCTCGTCTGTCAGGAAATCCGGCGAGTGACGCAGTTCCATTACGTCAACTGGCCCGATCACGACGTCCCGTCGTCATTCGATTCCATATTGGACATGATCGCTCTGATGAGGGAATATCAGGAGCATGACGACATTCCCATCTGTGTCCATTGCAGGTATGAGTTCTGCTAATCGTAACCTCATGTTTGATCTTCAGTCCCATGAGCCGCAGCAGCAGCTCAAACTGACGCCTCGATCTTCTTCCTTCATGATTGAGAGGCGACGTGGACGTGTTAGCAGCACAACTGAACACTAGCTGTGTCGTTCTCTGGCTCCGTCATGATGGCTAATGATCACAGATGAATGACAGGCTGAGGTTCGGGTTAAGTCAGGGGTGGGGCGAGGGGTTGGTGCTGATAGTGTGTGTGATTGTTTAATGTGTTTACTAGTTCAAATGAAATGACTGGTTGGTTTGGTTATAACTAACGTGTCTAATATCAGCATGTGTTCTGACTGCATATGTGTGCTGTTGTACATGCGTTGACAGTGCTGGCTGTGGACGCACAGGAGCCATCTGTGCAATCGACTACACATGGAACCTCCTAAAAGCAGGGGTAACATACAAATACACATAGAAATACAAATACAGACACACACACACACACACACACACATATCATCATTGTGTGTTATTTTACAGAGAATTCCTGAAGATTTTAACGTTTTCCAGCTGATTCAGGAGATGAGGACACAGCGGCATTCAGCAGTTCAGACCAAAGTAAACTACACAAAACTCTCATCATACACTGTACACACTGTAGCAGAATAACTTTGATCACAGACTGCATGGGTTCATGAGCCGTTACAAAGCCCCATAGGATTGATTCTCCTACCTCCTGTTTCTCTCTGTACGTCAGGAGCAGTACGAGCTGGTTCATCGAGCAATTGCGCAGCTCTTTCAGAAACAGCTGATGCTTTTGGAGAGTCCGACTAACTCTGAGCTCACAGACGGGATGGTAAGAACACAAACACACACACCAAATGAGCTGCTGGGATTAGATCTCCTCTAGAAGGACAAGAATGGCAATTGAGAGAAACTAAACAATGAACAATAGAAACAGCTCTGCTTTACTTCCTGTTTGAAAAGCCTGATATACAGACACAATGCTGTCTGGCTACACATACACACACAGACAGACATCTCTAAGTGTCAGTTTGAGGCTGTAATATCTTCATTTTGTCCTGTTCTTCTCTCTCTTCATTTCTGTGTTTGCAATGTAGAGGTTTGAGTGTTCACGTGTTTGGTTTGTCTTTGTTCAGACGCACGCACACACACACACACTCATGCGCTCTCACCCACTGCAGGAAGAGGGCAGTCCGGAAAAACCCGGTCAGAATTCAGATGAGGAGAGATGGGACACACCTCCTCCCAAACCGCCCCGCATCCGCAGGTAAAACTCCGCCATTACACTCCTCCAGAATTTCATCAACCCTCAATCCTCCAACCGCACCGAATGAGGAAACATAGTCGCTTCATAGAGCGTGTGTGTGTTTGTCAATGCCGTTTTAATTATTTTAGCATTTAAAGAGCATATATAATATTAATATTTAGAGGATTTGTATTTCATGTCATCTGCTGTGCTTTCCATATGAACTTGTGTCACGTGTGAATGTTTGTCGCCCTCTGGAGGTAATGTTCATGTTTCCTCTCTTGTCTCTTCTCAGTAATCAGGTTGAGGGCGACGTGAAGGAGGAGATTCTACAGCCTCCAGAGCCGCACCCCGTCCCGCCCATCCTCACGCCGTCTCCGCCCTCAGCCTTCCCTACGGTCACAAACGTGCGGCAGGACAACGACCGATACCATCCCAAACCCATCCTGCACGTGCTGGCGTCGGATCAAAACCCCGACCTCAACGAGAACTATGACAAGCCCGGGCAGGACGTCCCAGCGCCGCCCGCCCCGAGCGCCCAGCCGCCCTCGGCGCCCCCCGCCGACGGCCCGGACCGCCGTCTGGAGCGAAAGCTGAGCATCGAGATCAAGAAGGTGCCGCTGCAGGAGGGGCCACGCAGCTTCGAGGGGAACAGCGTGTTGCAGCGGTCGCACGCGTTCAAGCGCTCCAACACCAGCAGTAGCTCCATGTCCGAGGAGTCCGACGAGCCTCCGCGACCCAACCACCTGCCGCTGAAGGGGGAGAAGGGTCAGGCCGCCTGGTCCGTGCCCAATCCCGACAGAGCGGCCTCGCCGGCGGACCGTTCGCCCAGTCCCGCGACTCCGGCCGCGCCCGTCAGGACGGCGCTGAGCTTCACCAACCCGCTGCATTCGGACTTCATCGACAGCGACGGTCGCTCTGGCGTGTCCACGGCGACCAGCACGGTTTCGGCAGCGCAGCAGAGCGATCGCTTCCTTCGCAGGGTCACGCCGATGTCCATTGCCGGCCAGAGCCTGCCGACGCACACCTCAAGTACGTATTTATGCGCGCCGGTCGTTCTCCGTCTGCTTCCTTTTCTAGTTCTTGCTTCCTTTGAGTCGTTCGACTCTCATTTGATCAGGTCGGTGGTCAGAAATGATTTGCACATGCGAACAGGAAGTGATTGATGGAAGCATCACTGTGACCGGAGATTGCATCGCTTTGAGTCTGATCTCTCAGACAGAATGAGTGTGACGGTCTTTAAAAAGTGGATGCTTGTGTAACCCATGTTTCTCTTGGAACAGAAGCAGCCTTTTCCTGAATTTTTTTTTTTCTTTTTTCCCCCTTTAATACCTTTTTATTCCCTTCAGTTCTGTCAGCTGATTTGGCCGTATATTCACACGTGTGTGTGTGTGTGTGTGTGTGAGTGCACAGATGCTCCTGGGATCTTTAGGTCGCCTGATCAAATGCAGCTTGTTTTCTGCCTTTGAGCTGTGCAAATGTGCTAATGCTGCCTGTCTAGGGCACTCAGTAGGTTTGTGGGCTGAAGGCATGATGGTAGTGTGTTCTGAGCTCATGATCGGGGCTCCGGGCTTGTGTTAGGTGCTGATGCTGCGTTCAGCTGGGTAAACGCTCTGGACGGTGTGTGTGTGTTCGTGTGCGTGTGTGAGCGCTGGTCTGTAACGGTGCTCTTTTTGCCCCAGACTGTGACGACAGTGAAGATTCACCCCCGCCTGTTCCTGAGCGAACCGCCGAGTCCTTCCTAATGGCCACAGGTGCGTCTTTACTGTCTCCAGCCACATGAGGGCAGCAGAGGCTCTGAGAGAGACGCACGGCACTTCCTGCTTCTGTGATGAAGTCGGATCCCGTTTCACTACGCACAGAATTTAGACAATAAAGATTTACTTCTGTTCATTGTGTGTCAGTTTTGTCTGGTTGCTCTTGGTGAACATCAGTTTAATGACACACGAAACTCAGCCCCGTTAGCAACTAACATGATTGTTATGAAATACAAATGACAAAAAGTGATTTTTTTTTTTTGCTTTTCAAAAAAATATGAAGATAAAGGCTTGTTTCCCAGCATGCCAAGTTATGTTAGTGCATCTGTGTTAATGGTGAATCTCGGTTGTGTGTGTGTGAGAGAGAGTTTAAAGTGAGTTGATCACTGATGGGTCATTAAGGGTTCAGTCCTTAAACTCGTCTGTTAGATTAGTGTCATCAGAGAGCCGCTCTTTTTCATGCCGTCTGACTGAACATCCTGTAACTTTTCCCTCATGTTCATTCAGACCCCACAGATGTGAAGCCGCCGCCGGCCGAAGCGTCTTCAGACGAGCCGTCGTCACAGGTGAGACACAGCATTTGAAAGCGTCTGTTTCTGCTGTGATCGACTGAGATCGAGAGTTTTAACGTCCGTCTCTTCCCTTCACAGGCGTCTGGAGACACACAAACTCCTGCTAGTCCTCCAAAGACCGGTACGTCACGCTACAGCCACCGCCAGATTACACCACGCCACATTTATTGATGTTTTCGCATTTTTGGCCAATGCATCTCACTCAGAATACGAATGTAGGGAGGCGAGAGAGACCGTGTATAGGCAAAAACACATCCGGTTGATCAACACTTCCTGCAGAATTTATACTGAACTCATAAAACTCCCCGCTGCGAGTGAACTTTCTCTGCGGGGTTTTTGTAGCGCTAGAAACCAGTTAGGTGTTAGAGTTGGGTGCCTTATTTATGTGTGTAGCAATGACATCACATATTTAATTATTATTATTTTTTTTAAATATCAGTTATTGTTAGTCCGACTTCATTGTGACACGTTTAAGTCTCACGTTCACAGAGGACACCGGCTGTCCAAATGAATTCTTTAGTGTTTATGCAAAAGATATTATTATAATAAATATATTATTATTGTTATTACCCAAAAATAGTATTTTAGGTCACTTGCAGCATTGCAATGCATTGAGCCCCTTAGCTTTTTTTGAATGTGAATGTGCTTTTGTTTGTGGTGGTTTGCCGTTAGCAGCCGCTTCGTATCTCCGAGTCGAAGCTCAGCCGGCTGAATGCGGTCAGAGTCGCTCTGATGTGATTTCTTCTGTAAAGTGATGAAATGGTTTGACTGCACGTTAAGCAGGTTTCGTTTTCTTTTTGTAGATGCCGAGCAGAAGAACGGAAAGGGTCCGGATTCGCCTCTGAACGTCCCGAAGGACAAGAGAGCGGAGACCGAGATCGGTGAGTGACGGGCCAGACCGAGCAGAGGAGCAGATGAGAGTCTTTCGTTTACGATTCGTGAGTTTCTCTCAACCGTCTTTGTGTCAGCAGGATTCGGCAGCCGCTGCTCGCATCCCAAAGGCCCCCGGGAGCCTCCGTCGGAGTGGACGTGACCGCGGCTCCCGTCCGCTCCATCCGCTCCACGCTCCTCTTTCTTCTCTATAAGTGCCACTGTAGACGGACGGTCCAAGACTCTGCGCCCTCTTCTCTGACTAACACAATCAGTAAAGCTACAAAGATAATCTCCCATGATGCACCTGTGCAGCCGCTGCTGCTCGCTGCCATGGACTCACTGTGCTGGTGCTAAACGTCTCGCCGGGACCAGAAACCTGCCTTACTCCTCCTGCGTGGCCGGACCAGGACCCGTTTGTAACTCGCGCATCTTCTGCAATAGTTTAGACTCGGACAGTACCCGACGCGGGCCGGAGGAGCCGCTGCCTCGATAACGGCGTCTTATGCGTGTACGGGGCAAGCCGTAAATGATAACGATGCAAATGTACTATCACTGAATATATTAATGCGATGTAAGACGTCTGTGCATGAAAGCGTCACGTGTACCTCAAACTGTAAGTTATTTGCCCTCCTGTTAGAACAAACGTTTTCAGGGTTGTGTTTTCTTTTCTCCCCGTTTCTTTGCGTTCGTCAGGCCGGCGCGTATCGGCCGCTTCACGAGACGCCGCAGGCTGGAGATTGTAATGATGCTTTTTGTAAATTGTATTCTAGAGGTTATTTTTGTATATGCCATTTTCTCACTTCATGAATGACACCCTGACAGCTCGCCTGTGCCTTTTTTGTTTTTTTTTGTTTTTTTAACTGTGTGTGTGTGTGTGTGTGTGTGTGTGAGAGACGCAGAGAGAGAATGTGTGCAAGTTGCACAATGTCGCATTTAAACCTCTGGGATTTACTCGACCTTCCAACACAGACCTGTCAATCAATCAACATGTCAGTAAAAACATTAGGAGGAAAATGTCTCCTGCTGCTTTATTCTCAGTACATGCTGTGTGTGTGTGTGTGAATGTGAATGTAATGCTGTGTTTATTTCTCAGGTTTCTACAACTTCATATCTGTTCTGACAGACACTCGCTCTTGCCATCTGCTGGGGAACATCTGCATTCACACACAGTTGTAATGCGTGTTTGTGAACAGCAGCGTTTGGTTTTCTGAGTCTGTGGTATTTGCTGCCGCGGTTTGTCATCTGCCACTATTTTTTTCTGTTGTGCTAATCTTTCAGATACTAGAATACGGCAGTCCTGTGATAAAAGATGGCAGAAGGAGCTCCACGTGACACGAGAGCTAGGGCTAGGTTAGCGTAAAGGCTCAGCTCTCTTCACGTGTTCATAATCTGCCTTCACTAAACATCCATTCATCAATAGTTTCATCTGCTGGTGAAGGTGTTGTGTTCCTGTGATCCTGCGAGTCTTTCTGCTCACATCTTACTCTGATTTATTCGTTCCTATTTCCCACTGAATGGATGTTATTTGAGATGTTCTGACAGAAGAGCTGATGAAGGATGAGTGTGTCTCGTCTCTCTGTCACAGTGCATGAATGAACGCTCCACCATCCGGGGTCAATCTGGGGTCACGTGACCTCACTGGGATGCCAGTTAGACGTCAGTGGAATGTCCACAGAGTCACAGAGAAGAGGCTCGATTGAGACGTCTCGACTGGAGGAGTGGAACAGCAGACCAGCGATCTCTGTAAGCAAAGACAATCAGCTCCATCATGCGCTCTGTTACTGAACTGGATTCATCGTAACTGCTGCTTTCACGTTAGTTTGACGAACAACCAATTCGGTATATCTACCATTAACTTAACTTGCGTTTTACACAAGAACAAAATACAGCATATTATAAATGTATTAATCATGCAAATTTCTTTATCCACAAATGTAAATCGGCATGAAAAAAACTGTAAAAACAGTAGTAGATCACCAATTTAATATGTGAACTGGGAAAATGACTGCAAATCCATTTTCTGATTTATTTTGCATAATTTGTAGAATGTTCTGTTGATGTGCTGTCTGTAATATTTAGGATTATCGTTGAGGATACAAAAACACACCGATTTATACAGTCTTTGGTACTGACAGTGTTCTCTTAACAGACGCTGTCATCTTTGGTCTCCTGGACAAAATGAATCAAATTTGGCTTAGACTATAACTGTGTCTTTTTGTGAATCTTTCCCAAAGTAATTAATATCAAAATGAAATCTCTCTCCTGGAGATCGACTTTCCTGCAGAGTTTAGTTCCAACCCTACACAAACACACCTGTCTGTAATTATCAAGTGCTCCTTGAGATCCTAATTAGCTGGTTCAGGTGTGTTTGGTCAGGGATGGAGCTGGACACTGCAGGAAAGTCGATCTCCAGGACCAGGGTTTATTAGTGCAATTGTGTTTAAAAACATAAACATTGATATTCTCTATAAACATACTGTCTTTGACATGTACTGGAATTGTAAGAAGATTGCTTTCAAGTTTACACACGCACACACCACGGCCTGTCTAAATACTCTATTCTGATTGGCTGGAAGGTGTGCATTGAAACTGTTTAATGCACAGGTAGTTCCAAGTCAGTTTAATCACTGTTCCATATTAAAGGGGTCATCGGATGCCCATTTTCCACAAGCTGATATGGTTCTTTAGGGTCTTAATGAGAACTCTATAACAGGGGTTCCCAACCTTTGTCACTTCGGCGCCCCCCTCCTTCTCTGGTCAATTTTGCAAGGC
>JAHKKF010499185.1:0-30181 GCA_019740295.1 Labeo calbasu | reverse complement strand
AACTAAAATAAAATAGAAAATAGAAAAAAATAAGTAGTAGTATTAATAGTAGTATAAGTATTAGTATAAAATAAAATAATAAAATAAAATAAAATAAAATACAGTAGGTAGTATTAGTAGTAGCCGTAGTAGATGTAGTAGAAGTATAAAATAAAAGATTAAATAAAATAGCAAATAAAATAGAAAATGGAAAAAAAGCAGTAGTATTAGCATTAGAAGTAGTAGCAGTATAAAATAAAATAATAAAATAAAAAATAGAAAAAAAAGTAGTAGTAGAAGAAGTAACAGTAGTATAAATAAAATAAAATAAAATAAAAAATATAGTTTGGCCAAAATTATGACTTCTCAAAACTTCTTGTGATAAAATATTTTTATAAATAAATCCATCTATCACTATGCATTGGACTATGCACGAATATATGCACTGGACTACATGCATTACATTACTGTGGCCAGCCACTGAGAGTTCTTTCTGTTTTATAGAGCTTCTGTATTGATCGGAGCAACAGCAAATGCACAATATGCCACAGTGAGGCTACATCAGCATTACTTGACTTAAACATATCAACACTTTTCTTTTTTTTCATGCATTTGTGCAGTAATTGTACGTTTATTGTACTTCAGAGCTACAGCAATACTTGGATATCAGCCATTAAGAACTGCAAGTGTCCGGTATTTCCAACAGTAATAGTTATTTCTCCATGTCAGTATTTCTTACAGTAATACATACTGCTCCATGTCAATACCCCTGTCTACACAAAGATGCGTTGTGCGATCCGCAGAAAACACGTAACAATTTGGCTCCCGGGCTGAGCTGTGCTCTCTGAGTTTCAGCCAAGTGAAGCAAGTGCTGATGGGACTTGATGGAATGTCAATGGCCCAATGCAATCTGGGAGATCTACAACGGACCGGTGGGGCGCACCTGCGTACGCGTGTGTATGTGTGTATGGTGTGCACGTCAGCAAGGCCAGGCCCTGATAAGAGAGGCTAAAAGCTTGCAGTCTCAGCACCGCAACTCCTAAATTGTCCCATGGGAGATTTAGGACCCTGGGGGAAAGTCAGAGCTTGCACAACCCACCCTCCCAACAACAAAATACCCCTCTCCCCAATCCACTTCTCATTTGGAGGAGTGAGAAAAATGCTTGGGTAAGAGGGAAAAGGACTCACGGATCAATGAGAGGTATTGATAACTTAAGACTACAGTGCGGTTGTTGATAAGGTGTATCCGTGTTCTGAACAATCCACTGTGACCCGCAATAACCCTAGTTATGTAGCCAAAAAAATAAATAAATAAAAATAAAAACAATATCTGAGTCTGCTAACAGCAACTGTTATAGATTCAACTATTAACAATTTTTTTAAATTACAAAAAGAAAAGTAAAAAAAAGAAAGAAAAAAGTAGTAGTAGTAGAAGAAGTATTAGAAGTTGCGGTAAAATAGAATAAAATAAAATTTTTCAATATTAATTTTGCTCTTTGGCCACTAGTGTATTACTATTAGTAACTTCATTGGAATGTGTGTTTTTTTTTATTTAATTATGAGGACTCCAATTTTACTTGGATTAAAAAAAAATGTAAAACTTAAATTAAAATGTAAAACTTAAATTTAAATAACCCACAATAACCCTGGTTATGAAGCAATAAATAAATAAATAACTGTGTCTGCTAACAACTATTAACAATTAAAATGTTGTAGTAATTTTATAAAAATTACAAAAATAATTGTTAAAAATGAGGAAAAAAACAGTAAAAACAGTAATATAAAATAAAACAGAAAATAGGGCTGTCAAACGATTAATCGCGATTAATCACAATTAATCGCATATAAAATAAAAGTTTGAGTTTGCCTAATATATGCGTGTGTACTGTTTGTAATTATGTATATATAAATACACACAAATTAATGTGTATATTTAAGAAAAATGTTATTTATGTACTAAATATTTTTATTTAAAATAAATAATATAATATAAATTATATAAAAATGATAATAAATACATTTACTTGTAAATATTTCTTAAATATATACATGAACGTGTTTGTATTTATATATACATAACAATTACGCAGAGCACACACACATATATTAGGCAAACTCAAACTTTTATTTTGTATGCGATTAATCGCGATTAATCGTTTGACAGCCCTAAAAAAATAATAGCCTCTTGGTTCATTTTTGATGCTAACATGAATTATCACTGAAAAACAGCTTTTTGTTCATGTGTACAAACAAAATAGGTCAGAACTCCATTCTATATCTATGTCATGGCTATGAGTAGGAAATGAAATATTTGTTCTCTTTCCCTTATATTTTTGACTATATGAGCATATCTTATCTTATAAGAGGCCTGCCATGTCCCAGCAAAATAAATAAATAAATAAATATGAAAATTATAATATATATATATAAATACAAAACACTATTTTTATTACATTTTTCCTTTGATGTTCTGTTTTTAGAGCTCCACACAGAACACAGTGTTGAAATGTTCGTACATTCATCATACAGAAATAAAAACAGCTAACAGTGCAACATCAGGCAACACGGATCTCCTAAAAATAATCAACAGTTCTTAAACCAACCACACACACACACACACAGGTGTGGACCAGGCAGTGAGTCACCCTTGAATCATGATGGACACAGAATTAGCCACATTAGCGATATCTATGTTTACACCCAGCTTACTATATATGGAACCAGATCACCATCTTGGGGACTTGATCTTGCCCCTGTGAAACCCTGTTTTTTTCTAAGTGGCCTATTTGCATCTCAGAAAAAAGCAGAGTAGTTGAACATCTCTTCGTCTCACTTATCTTAAGGGAAAGGCTGTGATACCTCCATGTGACTGCTCATTTTTTGGCAGCACTTTTGTAGATTGTCACTGAGTATAATATGCCAAGATGCTGATAAGACCTCTGTCAAAATCTAACACTGGAGAAAACTGAAGTACCAGAGTTTGAAAAATCAAAAAATCATTAGTTTGGTAATACTACAGGATATGAGTGTAATTAAAGGACTAAGAGATTTCCCAGCTGTCAAATGGTTAATTAAATCAGGGCTTGTGTCTTCATGCAGGAGCATAGCAGTAATTAAGAGGACTCCATTTTACAACTTTGCAGAATTTTTTTTTATTACCATAATTCGCTGAATGCCTGGAGCACAGTGACCACAAGCTTGTCCCAGTTACTACAAATAGAGCCTGACTGAAAAATTAATTAAAAAACAACAAAAAAAAAACACTGTTGACTGACAGAGAGAAGAGCGTCTTCAAGTAGATGAAATCCATCTAAACTACATTTTATTCCCCAAAATGTCATGCAACTAAAATGTGTTACTTGTTTTAGTAAGACAGCAGGTTGAAGGTTTGACCTCTGGGATCTCTAAAAAAACGTATTGACACATATTGACGACTGATGTCCACAAACATCTTCAAACAGTATGTTTGAAAAGAACCGATCTGAGCTGATTAACATTATCTTTAAGCTTCTCTATTGCCTTGAATATTTTATTCACATCATCCAGTATTGTGCCTGCTTAAACAAGGCAGTTTTGACAAGACGATTTGCTAATAATCTTAAACAAACCTTCAATGTCAAAACATACTAACTGCGATAATCACTCGGGTGCCTCCCGCAGTGTACTTACACTACCATTCAAAAGTTTTCCCACACAGTATCTGAAAGAAATTAGTAGTTTTATTCAGCAAGGATGCATTACTCTGATCAAATGTGACAGTAAAAACATTTATGTTTTGAACAAGTTTTGAACTTGCTATTTGACAAAAAATCCTGGAAAAGTATTAGTTTCCACACAAATATTAAGCAGCTTGACTGTTTTCAACATTGATAAGAATAAGAAATGTTTTTTTGAGCACCAGATGAGCAAATTAGAATGATTTCTAAAGGATCATGTGACACTAAAGACTAAAGTAATGGAAGGAATAAATTACATTTTAAAACGTATGCATAAAAGACACCTTTAGTATTCTAATGGTTAAGTATCTGAGTAGTTAAAAAAGCCTGATCCCAGCTTGCTGTGACCCATGAACTGCAGACTTACTGAAATCACTGTCCTCATTACCACTGTGCCCTGAAGCACAAGACTTAATCCCAGGTTTCTGCAGGAAGTCTGTAGTAGCAATTAATCTACTGTAAAAACACATGCTAAATGACTAGTATAACTACATTAGAGTAAATTCTTTTCAACGGTCAATATTTGGCCATTTTGAGACAATTTTGTTTCTTGTTTTAAGAATTAACCTAACATTTAGTGAGATGTATGTTTCTAAATTTTCCAAGACTGTCATGTTTATGTTTTAGTTTTCCTTTTCAAGTAAATGAAAGTCCAGGTAACCAAAACTTAGAAGATCCCAAAATCCATGTCTTAAAGGGTTAGTGCACCCTAAAATGAAAATTCTGTGATTAATTACTCACCCTCGTGTCATTCCAAACCCGTAAGACATTTGTTCATCTTTGGAACACAAATTAAAGATATTTTTGATGAAATCCGAGAGCTTTCTGTCTCTGCAATGCAACTGACACGTTCAAGGACCGGAAAGGTAGTAAGGACATCGTTAGGGAGAAGTTCACTTTCAGGACAAAAATTTACAGATAATTTACTCACCCCCTTGTCATCCAATATGTTCATGTTTTTCCTCAGTTCATGTGTTTCCTCAGTTTCCTCAGAGTTTGAACTTCCAAAATGCAGCTTAAATGAGCTCTAAATGATCCCAGCTGAGGAAGAAAGCTCTTATGTAGCGAAATGATTGGTTGGTTTCTAAAAAATTGTACAATTTCTATACTTTTTAACCTCAAATGCTCGTTTTGTCTAGCTCTGCTATGTGAATGCGTACTCTGTGTAATAAACTCAAAATCGCCCTACATCGCTGCAGAAGTACCGACCCAGTGGTTACAAAGTGAACATCCAAAGAAGGTCAAGCACCCTTTACAAAAAAAGGTAAAACAGCGATGTAGAGCGATTTTGAAGTTGGAGGAGAAAATGAGATGGGAATTTTTCAACACACCCTAAATGTATTGACCCGGATTACACAGAGTATGCATGCGCATCGCAGAGCTAGACAAGACAAGCATTTGAGGTTAAAAAGTATATAAATTGCATGTTTTTTTCGAATATAACCAATTGTGTTGCTAGATAAGACCCTTCTTTCTTCGCTGGGATCCTAGAGCCTTTTGAAGCTGCATTTAAACTGCATTTTGGAAGTTCAAATTCGCCATAGAAGTCCACTATATGGAGAACAAACTTGAAATTTTTCCTCAAGAAACATTTCTTACGCATGAAGAAAAAAAGAAAGAAAGAAAGAAAGAAAAAGAAAGAAAGAAAGAAAGATAGACATTAACATCTTGGATGACAACGGGGTGAGTAAATTATCTGTCATTTTTTGTTCTGGAAGTGAACTTCTCCTTTAAAATATTCCATGTGACATTAGCGGTTCAGCCGTAATTTTCTGAAGCTACGAGAATGCTTTTCATGCGCAAAGAAAACTAACATAAAGACTTCATTCAACAATTTCTTGTCTTTCCTGTCAGTCTTCGACGAGCGTTCAGAAATTGTTGAATAAAGTCGTTATTTTAATTTTCTTTGCGCACAAAATTAAGGTTGAACAGAAATTCCTGGATCACGAATGATTTGCGCGAACATAGACACGTTTATGTAGATTGGGAGGCGCATTCCCTTCACAGACAAACGTAATCCACTGCATCTTCAGCGGTTCAGGTGTCGGGAGTAAATGACGACCACTATGTTCATTATTCATCCAGGAACACAACACCTCAATCGCTCAATCGGAGATATTCTTGTCTAACTTACATCCCTGCTCCGGCATCGAAACAATGGAGGTCGGACTGTTACAGCTGGTCTGAGGTAAGACGCTCATGTCAATCAACTATCGTGGGAGTGGCCTTTGTCGGTGTGATGCCACACCGACAGGCATCTGAGAATGGCTCGATTTGAAAAAGGCGATATTATTTTTACTGATTAATTAAAAACCACTGCATGGATTTTTATCATTATAGGGTAGATTTGTACACACACTGCCAACACACATTAATGTTCAAACAACATGTAAAAGTGAAGTTTGCATCCGATGACCCCTTTAATAAAGATTTGGTTACCTGAACTATTAATGCAAGGACAGAAACCTTTCAGGTTTTATTAAAAACATCTTCATTTGTGTTTCGAAGATCAACCAAAGTCCTACGGTTCTCCAATGACATGAGGGTGAGTAAAAGATGACAGAAAAGAGGTCTAGATATTGGAAAACGAGACAAAAACCAATTAAGAAAACGAGTTTTTACAATGCATTTAGTTGATGACTTTATCCAAAGCATCTCCGGTCGCAGTGCACTAATTGCAGGGTCACTCCCCCTCCATCAAGCTGGGGTTAAAAGCCTTACACAGAGGCACAGCAACAACGGGTGGTCTAACCGTACAGTTCACGGGCCACTCCTACTGAGAACTAAACCTGTAATCTTTCTGTTACCATCTTTAACCACCGGCTATCACCAGCAAACCTCTTTATTGATGAGAAGACAGTGGCACTGTGACCTCTGACCTCTGCCTACACCGACCCAGAGTCAACCACCACATGTACATGCAATCAACTTGCATGTATCACACACATTGCTCCCTGTAGGATACTTGGAAAGCTGATGCCTCTCTCTGTCTCTAACACATATTCCCCTCCTTCACCCCCATCTTTAGAAGGTATTGTATACTGCACTACTGAGTGTGTTTGCATCCCCTAGATAGTTGCTTCCATCTTCGTCTGTGCGTGTATGTGCAGGCTTTGTGTGCTACTGCAGGGGCAGACCCACCGAGTTACCGTGGTAACCAAAAACAGCTATATAAAGACAGAATCAATAGCAATCATCGGACCATGGCGATCTTTACACCAGACCTGTGGTGTGCGTGTTTATATCGGACTATAAACTACTAGCATGTTTGCTAATGCGTGTATACGTTATACATTCTCCTGACGATCTATTTGAGTTTATTTAGAAATTTAAAATCTCCAGTATTTTGTGATGGCCTGCAGGCAGCTGTATTTAAATGAACAGCTCACACAAGAATGAAAATATAATTTACTCATTGACAGTCTTTCATTGCATGTTTTTTTTCATGAGGGCAAGAGGACGGTGTGACTTCTCACTGAAACACTTTTATTCCAGTGGTGTTTGATCTATAAGAGGAGGCCGTCGGACCATATCATATGTTAGTGCTGTTAGAACACACCAACCCGGTCAAACCAGCACACAAACACTGTACGCATAAATAGATGGAGAAGGCTAGATGATGGCTAGATGACTGTAGTATCTGAACGAAAGGAAAATCATAAATGAGATCTCTTTAATACCTCAAATAGTCCTCTTAGAGAGCACTGAGATCAAATGGAGGGCAAAGTCTTTTCAGATCAACCGTGTTTCAAATTGTACTCAAATCTGCTATGATGTCTACAATCAAAAGTCAGATATTATAAGATCAATGTCAATAGCGTTATACTTATACTTCAACAAATGACAACAGTCTTGTGTGGAATTATATATATAGTTCTCATAATTCATGAGATATAAAAGTGCAGCCACAAAATAATTCTCCTCTGTGCAGTGGTGGCTCAGTGCTTATTTATGAGGGCAGTAGTAGCCCACAGTACACAGAGAAAACACAGAAAGAAGCAGGGGGCTTTATTAATTGGTTCTGATTGAGCTGCAAATTGAATTCTTGCCAAAGTTTGACACTTACATGACATTTGTACTTTTGGGAAAAAAGAGAATCCTCTGAGAATGAGAGGAAACGTGAGAAAAGATGACAGATAAACATATTAGACACAGACAGACAGACAGACATAGACAGAACAGAACGAATGTTATAAAACAATATAACGAATGAAAGCTAAAATGACTGAATGACAGATAGAATGACAGAATGATGGAACCAAACGTATATACAATGATAGAATGGACTGTACAGTGAATGTTAGAATGAACATTAGATGAAAATGATATACAGAACCAATATCAATATACAGAACAAATGACAGAACAGTAGACAGAATTATAAAATATTAGATAACATAATAGACAAAAAAATAAAATTATAGACAGAATGACAAAAAAAAAGAGCAAACAATGGATAGAATGTTAGAAAGAATGAACAACAGAATGATAAAAGGAACAATAAAACGATAGAAAGATAAAATGATAGACAAAATGATAAAATGAAAGAATAACAGATTGAATAATCAGCATATCGACAGACTCATTAATACGATGAACGATACAACAAAAGAATGAACGATGGATAGAATGGCAGAAAAACAAAGAACTAAATAATGAAAGGAACAATACAAAGATAAAAAGACAGAATAATAAAATGATGAAACAATGAACAGAGCAAGACAGAACAATAGATAGAACGATAGAAGAACATAGATAGACAGATAGAACGATAGAACAAATGAATGAACAAAAAGAATGATAGAACAATAGACAGACCGATAGAACAACAGAATGGTAGAACGATAAAACGACAGATCGATAGATAGATAGATAGATAGATAGATAGATAGATAGATAGATAGACAGATAGATAGATAGAACAACACAGAAAGATAGATAGAATGATAGATCAACATATAGAACGATAGATAGAATGATAGATAGAACGATAGATAGATAGAACAGAATGATAGAGTGAATGATAGAGTGAACAACAGAACGACAGACAGAACAAGATGGAACGACAGAACGATAGAAGAACTTAGAACGGTAGATAGATAGATAGATAGAACAACAGAACGATAGATATAATGATAGATAGAATGATAGAACGACAGATAGAATGACAGAATGATAGATAGAACAGCATAGAATGATAGAGTGAATGATAGAATGACAGACAGAACAAGATGGAATGATAGAACCACAGAAGAACATAGAACGGTAGATAGAATGATAGAACGAATGATAGAACAAATGAATGAAAAACAGATAGATAGATAGATAGATGATAGATAGAACAGCACAGAACGATAGAACAACAGATAGATAGAACAACATAGAATGATAGAGTGAACGATAGAACGACAGACAGAACAAGATGGAACGACAGAACGATAGAAGAACACAGAACAGATAGATTATCTATTCTAACTCTGAATAAAAATGTTTTTTTTTTTTTTATTGGCTCTATTTGAACGCAAACTGATTTAAATATACATATAAAGTCTCGCCCAGTCTCTTCCTCTTTTTCCACCTCTACTCATCTTTCTTTCCTCCTCTCCCTTTTTCTCTTCTCTCTCAGTTTCTCCAGAAGCAGCCCCTATAATGCCAAATCACACTGTCATCAGAATAATTATTATCATTACCCTCCCTTACATAAGCACTCCTATTAGTATCCTCTCATTAATGCAGTGTTTTAATCACAAAATAACAATTAGGCTGGATAACTATTTGATCGATTCAGGGCACAGATGAAAACATGGCTCCTGAAGAAGAACAAGGACAATATCACAGTACCTCCAGTGTCTCATTCAGTCATCCGAGGTGGTGGAGGGTTTGTTTTCCGCCACGTACCGAGATGTTCTTACAGTCGCATGGTTTTATAATGAGAGGAACATTAAGAAGAGGAGAAGAGCCAAATGCGTACATGACAAAGAATCAGGAAATGCTTCACAGCACACACTCTGATATTTAACAGGACTGCTCATACCCAAAGGGCCGAGAAACTCCACCGATATAAAACCAGGGCCAGAAACAGTCCAAAGAGATTGTGGGGTACCTGAGGCTAAAGCACTTTCAGTCACATGGAAAGGGGTCCAGTGAAACTACCAACACACACAAGCCTGTAACATGAACAATCTTGCTACAAAAAAATGGTGCCTGGCTGAAAGGCCAATAAATATCATGTAGATAGATCATCCGGCAGAATGAGCGAATAGAAAGTTGTTAAATAAGCAAAACGACACAACCAGCAGCATCTGCTCTGTGTCGTCTTCTGTATGTCTGTCTCTTTCATTTTGCTGATTTCATCAAGCAATAGTGCTCACCAACGTTAACATCCCTGTATACCTAAAGTACATGAATTAGCTATTTATCAATTTTGGCACAGGGCTGTGAAGACTTACCATATGTTACACTTCCTGCATCTCAATTTGCATACTATTCACGCCAAACTGTATTCAAGACACTATTTATTCAGCGGGATGCATTCAATTAATCTAAAGTGACAGAAAAGACTTTTTTAATATTACAAACGATTTCTGATTTAAGTCAGTGCTGTTCTTTTGATTTGTCATACAATTCTGAGAAAAAGAAAAAAAAAATCCACAAAAATATTAAGCTGCACAACTGTTTCCAACACTAATAATAATAATAGCAACATGGAGCCAAATCAGTATATTGAAATGATTTCTGAAAGGATCATGTAACACTGAAGGCTGGAGTAATGATGCTGAAAACTCAGCTTTGCATCACATGAATGAATCACATTTTAAGATGTATTTAAATAGAATTTTTTTCCTAACATTACTATTTTTACTGTACTTTAAGATCAAATAAATGCAAGCCTTGGTAAGCATTAGAGACCTCTTTCAAGAACATTTAAAAAAATCGTACCAACCCCAAACTTCCCAACGGTAGTATACAAAAAAAAAAAAGTTTTTTATGGAAGCCTATAAAAAAAAGAAAAAAAAAAGCTACTGTGACATTTACATTTCGCAATTCTGACATCTTTTCTCTGAATTTCATGATATAAACTCGCAATTGCGAGTTATAAAGTCAGAATTGTGGGATATAAACACAGTTTTTACATTTTTCTCAGAATTGTGAGATATAAACCAGCAATTCCAAGTTATAAAGTCAGAATTGCATGATATAAACCCGCAATTACAAGTTATAAAGTCCAATTCCGAAGGGGAAAAAAAAGAAATTTTCTCAGAATTGCGAGTTTATCTCACAATTCTAACTGAATAACTGACAATTTTGTGTTATAAAGTCAGAATTACGAGTTTCTATCGTACGAGCTTATAATCACAATCCAAAAAAAAGTCAGAAGTGCAAGTTTATATCATGCAATTCTGAGAAAAAAGACAGAATTGTGGGATATAAACTCGCAATTTTGACTTTTTTCCCCACAATTCTGAAAAAAACATATAAACCAGCAATTTCAAGTTATAAAGTCCAATTCCAACGGGAAAAAAATATGTTTTCTCCAAATTGTCAGTTTATATCTCACAATTCTTACTTAACTCGCAATTTTGTGTTATAATGTCAGAATTGCAAATTATTATCTCACAATTCTTAGTTTTGTTCTCACAATTTCAAGTTTCTATCAAGTAATTTAAAAAAAAAAAAGTGAGAAATACGAGTTTGTATCATGCAATTCTGAGAAAAAAAAATCCAGAATTGTGGGATATAAACTCTCAATTTTCTCGTAATTCTGACTTTTTCCTCAGAATTGTGAGATATAAACCAGCAATTCCAAGATATAAAGTCAGAACTGTGAGATATAAACTCACAATTACAAGTTATTAAGTCCAATTCCAAGGGGGAAAAAAAAGATACTTTCTCAGAATTGCGAGTTTATATCTCACAATTCTGAGTTTTTTTCTCACAATCCAAAAAAACAAGTCAGAAGTGCAAGTTTGTATCATGCAGTTCTGAGAAAAAAGCCAGAATTGTGGGATATAAACTTGCAATTTTGACTTTTTTTCTCGTAATTCTGACTTTTTTCCTGTGAATTGTGAGGTATAAACCAGCAATTCCAAGATATAAAGTCAGAACTGTGAGATATAAACTCACAAGTCCAATTCTGAGGGGGAAAAAGATATTTTCTCAGAATTGCAGAGTTTATATCTCACAATTCACACTTAATAACGTAATTTTGTAGTATAAAGTCAGAATTGCAAGTTTATATTTTACAATTCTGAGGTTTTTTCTCACAACTTTGAGTTTATACAATGCAATTCTGAGGGAAAAAAAAGTCAGAAGTGCAAGTTTTTTGGTGCAAATACATTAAAGTAACTTGACATTATCATTGAAGACCAGCAATAATAATTTTCATTTTGATTACATAATAATGGCAATATTTACATGTTAAAATCAGACATGCCCCTTTGCCAGCTGTGATGCCTGGTTATTGGTTTAAACTTGGCCCAGGTATTTAAAAGATTTTTGGGTCAGCACACCTTAATAGCTTCAACAACTGACTGCCAATTAAGTTTAGAATACAAAGAATTTAGGCCCAGATTATGCAGAGCTGTAATAGCTGCTAATGGTGGATATTTTGATAAGTTTTTTCTATGTATAAACTGTTTACATAATAAAATATGTTTTCGTAGTTTGTGTTGTCCCTTATCAGTGCAAAATTATCATGCCAATATTGTCCAAAACCCCACTTTTCTAGGGTGTTTCCAAACTTTTGGAAGGCAGTGTATGATACAGCAGCTTTGTGTGAGAAAAAAATATTTAATTCTCAAGTCAAATTCATCTTTGTATCAATTCAAATATAGCAAATCTTGCAGGTAACAATATACTTATTTACTTGACTACTTTTTGTCATTTTTACAGCATGTTACCTTCAGCTCCTGTTATGAAAAAAAGCATCTTTTTGTTTTCCACACAAGAAAGTAAGCCATACAGGTTTATAACAAGATGAGGGAGAGTAAATCAAGACAGCATTTTTCATTTTTTGAGAACTACCTCTTTGAAGCCAGTGATAAAAAGCCAAAATGTGTCTTTAACCATAAGACACAGTAAACTAAAGAGGGAACCATGGGAGCTCATAAGGTGAGACTTTCGTTACAGTGACAGCAGTGACACTAAGGCCATACAGCCGCTCTGGACAGCAGCCAATGGCTCATGTCCAACACATCAAGCCAGACAATGGAAAGAACTCTTGAATCTCTCCGTGTCTCTCTCTGAATGATGAGGGAAATCTATGCCCACTGAAACACAAACAAACACACAAACACAAGAAAGGAACGTTTCATATTCAATGCAACTTAAGCTCTATCAACAGCATCTGTGACATGCTGTTAATTATCACAGAATTTGTGTCCAATTATTGAGTAGAAACAAACAAAAATTGTATTTACAATGCAATAGAAGTCCGTAGCAATGTTATTTGAGCTTTTTTTTTTTATCTAAAATGTCCTTTTGCAGGTGGTTGAACTTCTGTTATGCATTATTATTAACATAAGTGGGTGTATTGTACAGTAAACAGTCACTCTGTTAACGCTGCACATATAATGTGAAGGCTACAGCTTATATTGTCACGACAGAAGAAATATTAGATAACTTTTATGCTTTTGAAATAAGTCTGTAATGATCACCAAGGCTGTACTTACTTCAAAAGTACAGTAAAAATTGAACTATTGTAAAATATATTTACAATTTTAAATAACTGTTTTCTATTTTAATGTTTTAAATATAATTTATTTTTATGATGGCAAATTTCAACAGCTAATACTCCTGTCTTTAGTTTCAAAAAATGCTTCTGAAATCATTTAAAGGGGCCGTACACCCAAAAATAAACTGTAAAATACAAAACTAAACTATACCGTTATTATAATTTGTGTTCTGAAGATGAACAAAGGTCTTACAGGTTTGGAACAACATGAGGATGAGTGATTAATGACAGAATTTTCATTTTTTGTTTGAACTATGCCTTTAAATCTATTGAGATCTAATCCAGAAGCCAACCAGGTGTCTCAATGTGGTTTAGCAGAGCATTATGGGAACAACTGCAAAAAGGTTAAGCTCCCAAAGCTTTCTTGAACTCACTTCCTCCTAAAAGAGGAGCAACAGCATCAGCAGGACAACAAAATTAATAATAAAAATAAAAAATAATCTGGTATTCATAAAAAAAGACCTTTAAACACCAGAGGGTACCTAAAGGTTATGGCAATAAGGAAGGAAATGTCCAACTGAGAAGCAAAAAGAGCATTTCAATATGAATATGTGTGGGAGTGTGCGACTAAGAAGAGAGAAAGAGAGGAAGTGTGTGTGTGTGTGTGTGTGTGTCCAAAAAGGGTTACACAATAAACACTGTCATGTGAAGTGCATTGTGACGTATTCCTTACTCTTTTGAGTAACTCTCAGATGCATACACACACAGACCATTAGACGCTTCTTCTGCTCAAACTATCTCGTATCCCTTCAAGTCTGCACTGCAGCAGAGTGCCAGATTGTGTTCTCTAGCCAGAGAAAAGCAATGGATTTAGTGTCTGGTATCTGGTGTGCGTGTGTGGATGTGTGAGTGTGTGTACGTGCGTATCCGTTTCTTGTGTGTCTGTATGATTGCACACTGGAGCGTGAATGTCCCACATGGTGTGTGCGTGTGATGCCATAGGCTGGTGCTGAGTTCTGGCCCGGTTCCTTTTTCCTTTGGTCTCCCGAGGAGACTGATCCTACAGAACAGGTGTCACTGTTTTAGCTGCCATAGTCCATGCGTGTGTGTGTGTGTTTGTGTGGTTGATGCCACAGGCTGTGCCGCCCTACCAAGTCTCCACTCACCCAGCAATGATCCATCCACTGTATGCTAGCGCCGATGCGCAATGTCCATTCAACTTGGACAGGAGGCCACAGTGTGAAACCAGCCGAGACATTTACAAACCCCTGTTCTTCTGTTAAAACACGTCAGTACCTCCGTCCGTGCAAGAACAGATTACAAACGTGATCAGGAACATAAGGTAACGAAAGGAGGACTTAAAAGGTCAAAGGGTGAATGTCACAGAAGCATGTCTAGGTCACATTTTACCCCAAAATCAAAGGAAAAACAAAGAAGAATCACTTAAGAAAATATATTTTGCAAAACATACATTTGACAAATTTAATTTGCATTAAAGAAATCGATTTTTTATACCGATATATATAATTTCTTTTTTTTGTAACATTTTTGCAACATTACAAATGTCTTTACTGACACTTTTGAGCAATTTAATGTGTCCTTGGTAAATAAAAGTGTTAAAATCTTAATTGAACTGTAATGTATATTAAATGTTTTTGTTTTCCATGAAAAAAGGGATAATTTGAGATGGAATTTGCTTAACTGTCACAGAAACAACAAGCTTAATTTTCTTAATTTTCTGCATTAAAACAATAAAAAGTCTAATTTGTATTTAAAAAAAATCATTTTTTCATACCGATATATATATATATATATANATATATATATATATATATAATGTGCACTGTGACTCAACCCAAAAATGAAAGATGAATAACTGTTAAAATGACATTAAAACTGTCATATTTGAGCAATTTAATGTGTCCTTGGTAATATATATATATATATATATATATATATATACACTAGTATGGAAAAATTGATTTAATTTTTTTATGATTTTTTTTTATGCAAATTAAAGTTTTATCATCTTTGAGGGTTATAACTCACACCAAAATCAAAAGATTAATATAATGATGTTTAATGATGTTTTTAGGACAAAGAAAGTTTTTTTTTTTTTTTTTAAGTTAAGTTAATTCCATCTCAAATAATCAGTTTTTTTTATTGGAAAACAAAAAAGAAAAACATTTCATGTACACTACTATTCAATTAAGATGAATAATTATTTACTATTTTAATATATTTTAAAATGTATTTCTGTGAATGTCACATGAAAAATGTCTTATTATTATCAATGTTGAAAACGGTTGTGTTCTTTAATAATTTGGGGAAACAGTGACACATTTATTTTTCAAAGCATTTATTTGAAACAGAACAGTTTTGTAACATTAAAAATGTCTTTACTGTCACTTTTTAACGCATCCAATTTAATGCATCTTTAGTAAAAAAAAAAATAATAATAATTTTATTATTTTTAGAAAAAGAATAATATGAGAGGATATGTGCTTAACTGTCATAAAAATTACAATTTTGTAAAAAAAAAAAAAAAAGTCCTAAAAGAGCTTATTTTTTTCTTAATGCAATTTTCTTTTTGATTTTGGGGTGAGTTAAAGCCCTCAAATATTATAAAACTGAATGTCATTACAAAGAAAATTAATAAATAAATAAAGATCTTAAAATAGGACCATGAGCTTGGCCTCTACAATACTATCTTTGGCCGAAAAGCTACAAATCTGTTTCACTTGCATCACACATGCAAGCACACATGTATCCAAAGGGACAAAAATTACTCTCCAAACCCCTCTTTTTCCGTTCTTTTACCGTTTCCTCTCACATGCTCATGCCCAGTGAGTCCAACAGAACCCCAGGAAGCACCACCACCATACAGACAACAGAGAGAACGAGCAGATGGTCTGAGAGAATCAGAGAGAGAGACAGAAAGATGGCAAAAGGAAAGGGGAGGCGTAGGAGCATGGAGAGTATGAAGGAATTTTTTTTCACTGGCACTCATACAAGCAAAGACCTTATAAACTCATCATTCCGACAGAGTATTTTTAAAACAGTCTAACACCTCTACCACAGCACTGTTTCACCAAACCATTAGCACTCTGATGAAAAAAAGAACTTATAAACAGCAAGCCAACAAACTGGGCTAAGGAAACTGACCAATACAAAAGTTCTGCTGCCGATGAAATCCGAACGGGGCAGGATTGTGATCCCAGTTCTTGAATAACCGCTATAGGGCTTTTTAAACTCAACAGCAAGTTATATACGACAACTCTCTAAGAAATGGAGTATACATTAGTACTAGCAAGCTAATATTACAGAGAACTTAACACATGGCAGTCTGCCAATCATGATAGAAGGACTGATTCAAAGTTTCTAAAGTTACTATTGCATTACTGTGATCTTTCTGCATAAGTGCATGCACAGAGAAACAGTCATATACACACACACACACACACACACTATATATATGGCAGAAACATAAACTGCTGCATGTCTGCAAGTAACTATATATTGAATTTGGTGAATAAAGTGAATAAAGAATACAAGATAAGAAAATCTTAAAGGGATAGTTCACCTAAATAATAAAATTTCAGTCAGAATTTAATCAACCTGTTGTTTTAAACTTGTATGAGTTTTCTCTGAGAAGCACAAAATGATATTTTGAAACGTTTTGGGATTTTTTTTGTTGCTTACATACAATGAACGTTCCACAAAAGAAAGAAAATCATACAAGTTTGGAATGAAATACATATGTGAATAATGACTTACTTTTTGTCTTCAAAAATTAAAATGTATACTACCAGTCAAAAGTTTTTGAACCATAAGATTTTTATGTTTTTTAAAGAAGTCTCTTCTATAGCAAAAACAGTAAAATGTTGAAATATTTTTACTATTTAAAACAACTTATTTCTATTTTAACATATTTTAAAATGTATTTTCTTCTTGTGATTTCAAAACTGATTTTTTAGCATCATTTCTCCAGTCACACAATGCTTCAGTAATCATTCTAATATTCTGATTTGCTGCTCAAAAAATATTTATTTTTATTATTATTATTATTATGTTGAAAACAGCTGATAATTTGTTTTTCAGGTTTCTTTGATGAATAGACGATTCAGAAGAACAGCATTTATCTGAAATAGAAAACATTATAAATATCTTTATCATCACTTTTGCTAAATCCTTGCTAAATAAAAGTATTAATTTCTATCATTTATTTCCCCCAAAAATAAAATAAAATATTTTAATCACTCCAAGCTTTTGAATAGCATAGTGTATAATGTTACAAAAGCTTTTTATTTCAGATAAATGCTGATCTTTGGATCTTTTTGTTACAAAGAATGGTGAAAGAAATGTACTCAGCTGTTTTAAATATTGATATTAATAATAATAATTGTTAATAATAACAGCAAATCAACTTATTAGAATGATTTCTGGAGGATCATGTGACACTGAAGACTTGGACATAATGATGCTGAAAATTTAGCTTTGATCACAGGAATAAATTACACTTTAAAATATATTCAAATAGAAAGCAGTTACTTTAAACAGTAAAAATATTACTGCTTTTGCTATATTTTGGATCAAATAAATGCAGGCTTGGTGAGCAGAGGAAAAATTTATGTTTATAAAATATTAAAAATCTTTTGACTGATAGTGTAGTTTCATACTGACTTCAAACTATACTTTTTATGCTCATTATCATATTTTGCAATTCAGTACTATCTATTTTCATGTGTTCTGTTCCATCAGCTCCCTTCTAACCAAATCACCGCTCAATGCGGTTCACTCAGCAGTGTACATAGAGTATACAAAACACTTTCTCCAAGCCTCCATCCTTCATCTCTCTCCCTGTTCCTCCTGCTTTGCTCCGCTCCACACTGCAAGGCTCCGCTAAAGCTCATATGCTGACATCAGCAGCCCCCCTCCACACTCACACAAGCACTCAAACAGTCACTCGCGCACTCCGCCAATCCCGACCAGCGGGAAACCACGCACACCCACGCAGCCTCGGGCCTCTGAACACAGACCTATACACATAACACATGCTTACACATGGATATGAAAACACATGCACATCAGGCCCGGATCCACGGGGGTTGGGTGGGGGGGGGAACGAGCCTGGCCCACCTTCGGCAACCCCCCTCCTCCCCACTCTATTGGATACAATACTGGGGTAGTACCACGGTACTTTAAACTCGTGGTACACCAATATGCTTTAGGGTGGGGTACAATCACTTTAATATCATAGGAATTCTCTAATTACTTAATTAGAAGAACATCTAGATCAGTAGTGATGGAAAAACATTGGGGTTGGCTCATACAAAAAGTAGTCTTGATTGTCTTTGCACAACTGAATGATTTATTTATCTTAGTATTTACATGCTACTTTAACATATTTAAAAGAATACCAAGCTATTAGTCTGAATATTTAAATCAAAGGGTAATACTTTTAAAAAGGTTTTTTTTTTTTTTGCAGCGATCCCATAGAACAAATGTCATTTCCCCAAAGAACCTTTTTAATAATCTAAAGCATTTTTCAATGTAAAGTATCTTTTGTGCATACAAAAGATTCCATAGATGTTCTTCATTAAATTACAGATGCTTTATTTTTAAGAGTGTATAATACTTTTAAAAAAATTTAAGGCTCGCTCTATAGACAAAGTTGGTGCCGTGACTGCTGCTCAGTATCTTGAAATGAACTAAAACTAACTATAAACATATAGTTTTGGATAACAATCTTAACACACATTGCAATTATTCATAATAATTTAAATGCATAATTAACAACTTATGTTATAGAAGTGGCCACAGAAGCAGGGGCCACTGAAAGACCCATCAGCAGCATATAACATATTACAGATCTGTACCTGTTCCCAGGGCCCCTCGCGTCTGGATTTAGTAAAGGATATGGCCATTCGGTGATCTTTTTGGCGTATTTTCTCACTACGTTGTCTTCACTGAAGAGAAACAGAGAGCGGTTGACCGTCAGGCAGTTCTGTCGGACCGGGATCGGGTTGTAGAGGGCCATGGTCCTGGCTCTCTGGGCCATCGATTGCTTGTACATCCTTTGGGCCCCTGGCGGGCCGCCCTGCCTGCTGCCGCCGCGGCCGGGTCCCCCCTGACCGGAGCCCCCGCCGCCATACCTGGCCGGCACTTCGTCTCCGAACCGAGCCATTCTGTAGACACCAAACGCCAATCGTTACGAAGCAGCCGAGAAGGGGGTGAAGTCTCAGGGTGACAACACCACATTACACCCCATCCGCCTCAGCACAGAGCACACAGACATTCAGATCTGATCTTCATGGCTAAGAAATGTCCATCATAAAGCACCAAACGAGATCAGTGGATGGGGGAATGTGTGTGTGAGCGCCAAAAAGGGACTCAGATAACGAGATTGATGGATGGATAGATGGAGTATGTCCTTTTGAATGGTGCAGTCAGCTCAACAAATAGTCAAACAAATTGTCAAACATAAAAAGAGATAAAATGTCGACGGATTATCTTCCTCAGGAGGGTGGGATCCACATTTTAAGAAGTATTCCCCGTCTCAACAGCTCGGTGTGGGTCGCCTTTCCGTTTGCAAGGTGTACATACAGATCCTTTTAGCATAATTGCGTTAATACATTATATGTAAATTGGCATCAACTACATCAGGTTTAATGTGTCTTTCTCGGGAGTTGCATTCTCACATCCACCAGACAGAAATAGAATAGAAAAATGGTGAAAGCCTTTTAATAATTAATTTATTTCTGTGGTATCCGCAATGTTTGGTATAGGCTACTATGGCAATATTCAGCCTCCCCTCCGCCAAACTCTCGAATTACTCTCGCAAATGCAGACGACGGGGCTTCCCCAAAAAATCCACACCTCGGTGACATTTGTTGATTTTAGTCATTTAAGTTTATTTGCTTTTTTTACAGCCATATCGGTCCAAGAGGGTGGGCGTGAGCGCGCACTGAGAAAACAAAAAACACCATGTCAAGATATAATGATGATCTCTCGCGGTTTCTCCCTCGATTCCTCACTAAAAACAATTATCATCTATACTCCAGAACTCGTAGACAAATCCAAGACGCGAAAAATCCGACGGTGGTCGTTGAAAGGAGCATCATCAGTTTTGGAGAGGCGCCGGAGCGCGTGGATTGAAGCTCGGACTCGCATCTTCTGTGGTAACCGAGAGGAACCAAGAGGCACCCATAGCCTGAAGTACCCCAAAATGCTCCGCTTCGGTTTCCCCCCTGTCGCCTCAGTGGACGACGAGCGATTATTTCGGCTTTAAAAGTTTAATTTTTGGCGGAGAAAACGCCACGGAGACGCGGGGTCTTGAGCGCAATCCTCCTCAGATCAGCTGGCGGGTTTAGAGCATCTGATCAATTTAACGCTCGTGCTCAAGCCTTGCAGCACATGACGCGCGTCCCCGTAGCGATTCGCTTATCCTCCAGCTCACTCCTCCTTATGGCCAAGACAAGACTCAAACGAGCACTGCGTGCCATTTTGCTTCTTCTCGCAAACTGTGTGAGACGAGATATTTTCCAAAGGCGATAGATGGATTCTTATCTCTCAATACGTATTGTGTCTGAGTCATACACCTTGCCGGAAGAGGGAGTGTGTACTTGTTGACCAAGTATGGATTTGTGGGGACTACAGTGTCCCTGTTACACATATTAAATGTTACTATAATTAATCACTATATGATACACTAAACTGTGTTACATTTAAGCTTAAAAAATGAACTGTGGTTACTACAACATACATTAGAACGCTAAGGCATAGAGATTAGGTTGCTATATTTTTCTGTTGGTCATTAAATAATATAATACTAATATACAAATCTTTTGGAGCAGTTAAAATATGTAAATGTGACCATGGACCACAAACCCAGTCATACGGGTCAATAATATATAATAAATAAGCTTTCCATTAATGTATGGTTTGTTAGGATGGGACAATATTTGGCTGAGAGACAACTACTTGAAAATCTGGAATCTGGGGGTGCAAAAAAAAAATCAAAGTTGTCCAAGTTAAGTTCTTAGCAATGCATATTACTAATCAAAAATTAAGTTTTGATATATTTATGGTAGGAAATTTACAAAATATCTTTATGGAACATGATTTTTGGCATAAAAGAACATTTTTGACCCATACGATGTATTGTTGGCTGTTGCAACAAATTTGCCAATGCAACTTATGAATGGTTTTGTGGCCTCAAATGTATAAAAAAAGTGGTATAATGGAATCCATATGATTCACATCCCAACAGCTGTAACAAAACACAATCAACGCTATAAACAAAATATCAACGAAATATTATGAATGCAACATAAAACACTTCATTGTACACTACTTTGAAAGGTTTGGCATCAGTGAGATTTTGTTCTTTGCTTTTTCTTTATTTTATTTCTATAAATTTATTTACTTTTTGCACAAAATACTGAAAATAAATAAGCTATATATTGTAAATAAGCTATAAAGTAAAAGTCACAAAAATTATAATGTATTTATGAAATAAATGCAGCCTTTGTGAGCATAAGAGACTTCTTCACAGTCATTTTTTTTAAAATAATAAATAATATTCAAACAAATGTGATGGGTTCACAAGAGAAATGTCCCTTTTTAGTTATTAAAAATAAATACTCCTTTGTACACTACTTTCAAAGGTTTGGCATCAGTGAGATTTCTTTTTTGTCTTTTTATTTCTTTTATTTGTATACATTTATTTTCTTTTCGCACTGTCACAAAAATATTTCAAATAAATAAGTTATATATTGTAAACTAAACTTGAGCATCGAATCAGCATAACAGAGTGATTTCTGAAAGATCATGCGACACTGAACTAAAGTGGAGTAATGGTGTAATAGCTGCTGAAAATGTAGCTTTGCCATCACAGGAATAAGTTGCATCTTAAAACACATTAAAATAAAAATGTATAAAATTTATAAATTGTAATAATATTTCACAAAATTACTGTTTTAATAAATGCATAAATAAATGCACCCTTAGTAAGCATAAGAGACTTCTTCACAGTCATTAAAAAAATAATACAATTTAAAAACAAATGTGATGGTTCACATAGAATGTCTCTTTAATTTACTTTTTAATTATTATAAATGTGACAAATACACAAATTTCACCTTTTTCATGAGGTAAATTTTGCTTCTTTTTTTTTTTAACAATGTTTAGAATTAAAATGAAATGTATTGTCTTTTAAAATACAATATTATTTTTATCATATATGGTAAGATAACTTACAGTACAGTTAGCCAATAACATGTTTTTACATAACAGTGCAATGTGATGCTCTCTCTCTGAACAGACAGTTTGTCAGCCTGAAAAGACACTCAGGAGAGAGTGTGTGTCCTAAAAACACTCTGCTCATATCATGCCCATCTGTCCACCTGGCACCAGCCTCTGAAATGCCTTTGGTTGCTAATTCCCTGGGTTTACTCTCCAGCTAAACTTGCTGAGAAAACGTGTCTGAATTCCATCTGAAGACAGCTGGTGGCATACTAAAGGGCTGTGAACTGAATTTAGGAATGTTCTGTTTGAAAGCAATCACAATATTTGCAGTGAAAACCAACGGACGCTGTCCACGGTGCTGAAACGGCACTACCCCCCCTTGCACTGAAACTGCGCTATCCGTGGTCCTGAAATCAAAAGACGAACTCAGTATCAGAAATAAAGCAGCGCAGGTACAGCATGATTAGTCAGCGCACTTGTTCCGGGAGCTTTCGTGTCAAGCCGTCCATAATAATGCAATAAAAGGGGAGGATTCCCGCTGAGGAGGTGGAGTGGTTGTCCTGGTAGTGGGCGAGCGTGAGTGTCGGTAAGGGGCGTGGATGCGCAGTCTGTAGCGTATCTGCCGGAGCGCCTGGTGTAATGCAACAAAGATGATGAGCCTCCGCGTTGAGAGACATGGTTAATTAAGGCCTAATGCATTCGCTTGGGGAGACAATTTGACAAAAGGTTTTGTAACACACAGCACAGAGAGAGAGAGAGAAAGAGAGAGACCGAGAGAGAGAGAGAAATCACCATTGCAGCATACACTGCACATAGGTGACTATTCACTGCTAGCCTTCAGCAAAAACATTTTAAAATTCATTTCTGAGCTCTTTGTTCTTGTACAGTCCAATTTTTGATGTTTGCACCATAACCAGTTCGGATGTGACAAATAAGGCATTCTCAAAAAAATCAATGTTTATATATCTTCTGTGCATTACGCACAGGATGCATGTGTATATGTAACAGCATGCTATGTGTTCCAGCGTTTCTGGCTGAGCGGTGAGACTGAGTCGTGCTGGGGCCCTGATGTGCACCATTGTCATTCAGACCGCGTTCACACGGCAACCCTGCAGGAAGCACCCAGTGCTCCCCCGCATTCTCTCTCTCCCTCTGGCTTGCTTTTTGCTCTCTCTCCTTATTCGTTCCATCCTTCCACTTTCTCTCTCCCTGCACCCATCTAGCCTCAAGTACAGCAAGAAGCAGAGGGAATGGAGCAGAATGCATGGGAAAAGGAAGATGGGAATGTAAATATGTGTGCATTTGTTTAGAATGGGAACGCATATAACTCTCTAACCACCTGTTCTCTAAGCTCTGGCCCTTCAGGAATATTCAGGGTTACCAGATGGTGTTTTGACTGCGCATAGCATGAAGCATAATAACCTTTACATCCACTACAAGCAAGCAGTGAGCATCAGATCCAATAGGAAAGTCGACACTCTACTGTGAGTAGAGTAGATTGTGTGTAATATTAATTAACTACATGTACCTATGGGAATAGCTCACTAAAAATGATAATTTGCTAAAAAAAATTAACTCCCCTTCAGGCGATTCAAAATGTAAATGAGTTTGTTTGTTCATCAGAACAGATTTGAAGACATTTAGCATTACATAACTTGCTCATCAATGGATCCTCTGAAGTGAATGGGTGCCGTCAGAATGAGAGTCCAAATAAAAATGCTGATAAATAATCCACAAGTACATGAGTCCCGTCCATCAATTAATGTCTTACGAAGGAAAAAGCTACGTATTTGCAATAACATTTTTAACCTCAAAGCAATGCTTTCTGCCAAAATACGACTCCTTTGTCTATAATATTGCTTTCTCCAGCAAAAGAGACACTACATCAGAAGAGAAATATTCACAGATCATGCACCATTTACAAGTCAGAACAGTCCAAAGCAGTTCTAAACAAATGTCTGTGGATTCTGATGTGAAAGAACAACATAGAATGGACTTTTTAACTAAAGGAAGCATTTTATGGATTACAGACTCATATTTTGGCCAGAAGCAACAGTTTAAAAGTAAAAAGCCTTAATGATGGATTTATTACGAGAAGGCAGCTTTTTAAAAGACTTTAATTGATGGACTGTAGTCGTTTGGATTATTGTGAGACTTTTATCAGCTATTTGGACTCTCATTCTGACGGCACCCATTCACTGCAGAGCAAGTGATGTAATGCTAAATTTCTCCAAATCTGAAGAATCAAATTCATCTACATTCCGGATGGCTTAAGGGTGAGTACCTTTTCAGCAAATATTCATTTTTGGGTGAACATTTTTTTGTTTTTTTTTCCCAGTCAAAAGTTTTTGATGATTTTTAATGTTTTTTAAAGAGGTCTCTTCTGCTCACCACGCCTGCATTTATTTGATCCAAAATACAGCAAAAGCAGTAATATTGTGAAATATTTTTACTATTTAAAATAACTGCTTTCTATTGGAATTCATTTTAAAATGTAATTTATTCCTGTTATCAAAGCTACATTTTCAGCATCATTACTCCAGTCTTCAGTGTCACATGATCCTTCAGAAATCATTCTAATATGCTGTTTTGCTGTTCAAGAAACATTTTTGTTATTACTACTATTATTATCAATTTTTAAAACAGCTGAGTAAATTTTTTCAGGATTATTCGATGAATAGAACGATCTAAGGATCAGCATTTATATGAAATAAAAAGCTTTTGTAACATTACACAATATACAGTACCATTCAAATATATTTTGGGGGGTGGGGGAGAAATTATAGAAATTAATAATACTTTTATTTAGCAAGGATGCTTTAAATTAATTAAAAGTGATGATAAAGATTTCAATTTCAGATAAATGCTGTTCTTCTAAACTTTCTATTCAAAGAAACCTGAAAAAATTCTACTCAGCTGTTTTCAACATAATAATAATAATAATAAATGTTTTTTGAGCAGCAACTCAGAATATTAGAAAGAATTTTGATGGATTAAGTGACTGGAGTAATGATGCTGAAAATTCAGCTTTGAAATCACAGGTAATTCACACATTTTAAAATATATTCAAATAGGAAATCTATTCTAAATAGTAAACATATTTCAGAATTTTACTGTTTTTGCCATACTCTGGATCAAATAAATGCAGGCTTGGTAAGCAGAAGAGACTTCTTTAAAAAAAATCATTAAAAATCTTACTGTTCAAAAACTTTTGACTAGTAGTGTACACGTAACGTGTAACAAGGATATTGTAAAATAAAGTGTTACAGAAATTTCCAGCAAATTTCAGTAAAGAAACATCAAGTAACAATTAATTAAACGTGAAATTGTATTGTAAAATGTACTGAAATGATCAGTTTTATTTGCAACTTCGAAGAAACATTTTTAGAGTGTGAAAAGAAACACCAAGAAATTAAAAGATAAATGGATCAAAACAGACAGAATGACATGTTGAGCCACTAGTCATGATGACACTGTCATTTATAAGACTTTGATACCTATGGCATTTCAAAATGACTGAAATGAGTCAAGCAGCATGTAGAGCACATGAGAATGCACAGAAAATCACCACCTGCCAAGAACCCATGAGTCTCTCAGCAATAAAGAGCGCGTATGCGGAGACTGAGGGGGGGCTACTATATTTAAACCGGGCTAGCGAGTGCAATAGATTCATCCTCAGCTTATCTCGGTCTATGGCAGCAGGAGGTGTGTGCAGCCCCTTTACAGGCTGTCTCAAGAGGTTAGAATATGCTCGAGAACTCACTTACTCAACTGTTCTGTGACTGCAACACATTAGAAAGCGCCTCGCTCACCCACAGCAAGAACAAATGCCCCAGCTTGGAGGTGTCAATCAAAGGAATCAGATGTGACAACACTACACTCGTGGCAATAGATGCTGTCGTTATAATCCCGGGAACAAGTTGCTCTTATGAAGTCTTGGAGAAATAGTCTTACTCAAACTTCGCTCTGATGCACTGACAGGACGATCTAAGTTTGAGGCAAATACAGTAGCCCAAATATGAATTTAGACACTTAGGACACCTGCAAAAATCCATTGCATTAGAAAAATAAAATGTCAAACCAAGTATCAATGTTTTTTGGCTATATTTCCAATGTATATATCTTCACTGTATGATTTTGAGATCCATGTTTTCACACTGAGGACAACTGAGGGACTCATATCCAACTATTACAGAAGGTTCAAACGATCACTGATGCTTCAGAAGGAAACACGATGCATTAAGAGCCGGGGGTGAAAACTTTTGAACAGAATGAGATGTGTACATTTTTTTTTATTTTGCCTAAATATCTTTTTTTGTTTCATTTAGTACTGCCATTCAGAAGCTACAGAAGATACTTGTTTACATGTTTTCCAGAAGACAAAATAAGTTACATTTACCCTGATCTTAAAATTCAAAAAGTTTTCACCCCCCAGTTCTTAATCCATCGTTTTTTCTTCTGGAGCATTAGTGAGCATTGGAACATTCAGAATTTTTTTTTTAAAGAACAACAGGTAGTTTAACTGTTCAGGACAAACAAGGAACTCATGAACAACTAAACAAAACAATTTTTTTTTTTTATAAATTCAACTATTATTTTCTCATGTGGACTATATGTAAATGTCTATATGTATATTATCCAGGTCAAACATTTTGCAGATTATTTGCAGATCATTAACATTTTGCAGATTCTGCAAGGTGTATGTAAACTTTTGGCTTAAACTGTACAGTTTAAACTGTGTATATGTTCATATGTCTACTGCATATACCTGTGTCCGGTAATCTGAGTTTTAAGGCTGAGCAAGTGTTGAGTTCTGTCCAGAAAATGATTCAATACTCAATGATTCATAAACCTAAATAATTCATAGCAGCCATGCATATTAGCCCAGCTCTCATTATTAAACTCTGATCTGTTTAACTCTCTGCAGCATCTCCAAGTGTAAGTATGAGCAAGTGGATGTGTTTTCCTAATACAGCTCCTTGAATTTCCAAACCAAGAGAGTCCTGGGAGACCCTCACTTTTGTTGTTTTTATCTTCTCCACTAGTGTTCACTTCTCAATTCGCTCGTCTATATCACTTCTTTTTCTTTCTTTAATTTAATCAAACCAAAGAACAAAAGATGTAACAAACACATCACCAACCTGACAATGCTTCACTCAGAATTTTATCTATGCACTGATGCATGCTGGCCTTTGTTCTGTTAGTTAATATTTTATTAGGTAATGCATTGCTACTTCAGTAGGGAGGTTCCGCTCTATATGTATTATATAAATATCAGAAATGATCTTGTACATAGATGAACAAAAAAAAAAGAATGTAACATTACATATGATTTGCATGATTAACGGGAATAAAATAAAAATTGTCATTAAAGAATTGTTGAATGAAGTCACTATTTTTGTTTTCAAAAGTATTCTCGTAGCTTCATAAAATTACGGTTGAACCACTCATGTCCAATGGACTATTTTAACAATGTCCTTACTACCTTTCTGGGTCTTGAACATGTCAGTTGTGTTGCTGTCTATGCAGGGTCAAAAAGCTCTTGGATCTCATCAAAAATATCTCAATTTGTGTTACAAAGATGAACAAAGATCTTCCGCGAAGATCGAGTAATTTATGACAGAATTTTCATTTTGGGGTGAACTATCCGTTTAATTTTAGTTCTTGCACGAGTCGCTTTGTGTGTCAATTCTCTATTATCTTTCATTAACTTAAACTTACATAAAACCTTAACCCTATTGATTTTCTCTGCCTTTCAGACCCTGATATTCCTTAATGAAATACACATCTAACATATTACGTTATATAAAATATCTTTATCTGTATCCGTTTCAGTTCTCAGACCAATGAGGTTAAATGGATAAAGTCTTCAGAGAGAGAGAGAGTTTATGAGTTGGGAGGGGGTCAGGGGGATGATAGGGAAAGGGGGGAGGGATAAAAAGTGACAGAGAGAGGAATGGGAGAGGATGGGAGAAGAGCCACAGTAATTAGGAGATTGGTCTTTTTTGGCTGTTCTGTGTGTTTGCAGAGGGACTGAGTGTGTATTAATTGATGAACTGATTGATGAGTGGGGATGGAGGGAGAGAGCGAGAGGTGGAGAAAGCGAATGGAGGGGTGAGACTGCACTGCTGACCTCAGCTAATGGCCTAAGACTGTTGTGGAGTAAGCAGTCTACTGAGAAGGATCAGCACTTACACACATTCGCACACATACACACGCACGCTGAGTGTTTGCACACACTGTATGTACACAAAAACAACTACAATATAAATACACACGCATTTAGGCTAAATTTGCATAGTCAAGAACCATAGGGAATCGGTGAAGCCGTGTCAGCCCATGACTCAACTCCCTGCTGAGATAAAGGCCCTTCTGACCCTCTGACAACATCCAGAATGTTTGAAATGATCGCAGAGTTGCTAGGACAGACTCAGCAGTGACCAGGGAGATTATTCACTTATATCACACATATGCAATGATGAATTGTTCACAATAAGATCTATAATATGAATTTAGAAAGTAGCTAGGGGCTTTTTGTGACTGTACTTTCTTCAGCAAGCCCAGAAAATAACAAAGTAAATAAAAAAACACACACACACCCACACACATATATGTGACCCTGGACCAGAAAACCAGTCATAAGTAGCACAGGTATATTTGTAGCAATAGCCAATGCTACATTGTGTGGGTCAAAATTATAGATTTTTCTTTAATGCCAAAAATCATTAGGATATTAAGTAAAGATCATGTTCCATGAAGACATTTTGTAAATTTCCTACTGTAAATATATCTAAATTTAATTTTTGATTAGTAATATCCATTGCTAAGAACTTAATTTGGACAACTTTAAAGCCGATTTTCTCCATATTTAGATTTTTTTGCATCCTCAGATTCCAAATTTTCAAATAGTTGTATCTCGGCCAAAAACTGTCCTGTCCTATTTAATGTTTTTTTTTTTTAAAAAAAAGTCTCTTCTGCTCACTAAGCCTGCATTCATTTGATTCAAAGTACAGCAAAAACAGTAAAATTTTGCAATATTTGTACTATTTAAGATAACTGATTTCTATTTGAATATTTTTTAAAATGTAATTTATTCCTGTGATTTCAAAGCTGAATTTTCAACATCATTACTCCAGTCTTCAGTGTCACATGATCCTTCAGAACTCATTCTAATATTCTGATTTGCCGCTCAAAAACATTTATTATTATTATTATTATTATTATTATTATTATTATGTTGAAAACAGCTGATGAATAGAAAGTTCAGAAGAACAGCATTTATCTGAAATAGAAATATTTTGTAACATTATAAACGCCTTTATCGTCACTTTTAATTACATTGAAAGCATCCTTGCTAAATAAAAATATTAATTTCTATAATTTTTTTTAAATCTATAATTTCTCATTTCTGTTTTCTAAAAAACCAAGCTTTTGAATGGAATAGTGTATAATGTTACAAAAGCTTTTTATTTCAGATTAATGCTGATCTTTGGATCTTTCTATTCATCAAAGATTCCTGAAAAAATGTGCGCATCTGTTTTAAATATTGCTAATAATATTATTT
>JAHKKF010499184.1:0-12773 GCA_019740295.1 Labeo calbasu | reverse complement strand
TGATTTTGAGATGCATCTTTTCACACTGAGGACAACTGAGGGACTCATATGCAACTATTACAGAAGGTTCAAACGCTCACTGATGCTTCAGAAGGAATAATGATGCATTAGAGCCGGGGTGTAAACTTTTGAACAGAATGAAGACGTGTACATTTTTCTTATTTTTTCATTTAGTACTGCCCTTCAGAAGCTACAGAAGATACGTACATGTTTCCCAGAAGACAAAATAAGTTCAATTTACCCTGATCTTCAAATTAAAGAAGTTTTCACCCCCTGGCTCTTAATGCATTGCATTTCCCTCAGTTGCCCTCATTGTGAAAAGATGGATCTCAAAATCATACAGTCATTGTTGGAAAGGGTTCAAATACACAAAAATGCTGAAAAACCAAAGAATTTGTGGGACCTGAAGGATTTTTCTGAAGAACAGCAGGCAGTTTAACTGTTCAGGACAAACAAGGGACTCATGAACAACTATCACTAAAAAACAGCATTATTAAGAATCAAGCATATGTGAACTTTTGAACAGGTCATTTATATAAATGTAACTATTATTTTCTCTTGTGGACTATATGTAAACGTCTTTTATGTGAAATATCGAAAATAAGCTTGCATAGAAACTGTATGTTTCTGAATGGTGATAATAATGGGTGTTGATGGAAAGATGGCACATTGAAAACTAGCTGTATCTTGTGCTTACAGACAGAGGTTGAGCTCATTTTGGAGAGCCTTGAGTTTTTTGTAGCACATTTCAATCAAAGCATTGTTTTATCCCATTGGTGCTTCTAGATTGGAACTGATCTTACCATCACAGGTGTGTGTGTTGCAAAGAGCCTCCTCTGTGTGCAAGCCGATGCAGATGTCCCCTCCATTGGCAGGGGTGGGGCTGGTGCATGTGCGCGTTCGTTGGTAATGCCCACCTCCACAGGGCACCGAACACTGTGACCATGATGACCAGCAAGCCCAGGCGCCGTTAACTGCACAGACCAAACACGTACAAACAAATACGACATACAAAGACAAACACAAAACAATCAGGCAAGGAGGGGGACACAATCATTCAAGCATCAGATAAGCGGACGCAAATGCAGCGCAAACAAGAAAGACGGAGCGGAGGATGCAAACACAGTGTACTGAACACAAACATAAAAAACATCAATCAAACAGGCAAACACAAAACAATCCAAAAAAAACAGACATGATTGTAAATTCCCACAAGGCGGACAAAGCAAGCGGACATCTGTTATGGGATGTGATGGTGATCCAACATTCAAAGTTCAGGGCAGAATGCCGCACTTGGAGTTTCAAACAGCTTTGTTTGACCCACAATGCTCCTCTGTGAACACTTGAGACGTGTTGCTACAATGAACACCAAATGTTCACATCCATTTCTTTGTTTATTCTCTGGAAAACCAGATTAAAATGGTGAGTGATATCTAGCTGGTCCTAGCCGGTCACCAAGTTCCAAAAACCAGCTTGACCACCTAAAGCTGGTGCCATCTAATCACAAAATAACAGCTACCATCTTAAACTAGATTTTCCAGCACTGACCGAGATAGAAGCATTGCTGTTGTGCAGTTTCCTCTGACTTTAACAGGCCCTGCCACCATCCTCTTGACGTCTCATCAGACTGATGGAGGAGAAGGTTAGGGGTGGCTCCTTCTCTCTGCACTAGAAAGCACTGTTTAACTTCAGTGGATTAGCATGTGTGTACTGGGGCACGACTGAAGTGTGAAGGCAGACCGATTGCAATCACAGCAAGTCCAGCAACCTCGCACACTGACAGAGAAGCCGGGCGTTGGATTGGAGTGCATTTCTGAGGTCAAAACAATGATTAAAATGGTTGGCTGATGTCAGTAACGTCTTTGAATAACCCCTTTTTTTATTTTGCTTTGTTATTTCAATCCTATTTCCCGTTCTGCCTGAGTGGAAAACAGCATAGCAAATAGCGTGGGTGACGTTCATTTGTCACACTCAGGGAGAGTTTAGAGCGGACAGTGCATTGGCAAGTGGCTGTCAATATGTCTAAAGAAACACCCAAAAGCATCTGTTGGGAACCTCCAGGGTGACTGGTCAGATAATTTGCACTGTGATCCTTTAAAGGTGAACTATTAGCACTTTGAAAACAAGGCTTTGTTTGTGTGAGCCAAAGAGGACAATTAAACCTGGAGAAAAAACGTATTTTAGCACCCTTAAACTGTCTATTAGCATGCCCAAATTGTCTGTTAGCAGTTTGTTAGCATCGTTAGACGTTCGTTAGCATTCCTAAACAGTGTTAGCACCCTTAAACTGTATGTTAGCACCCTCAGTTTGCATCCTTAACCTGTTTGTTAGTATCCTTAAACTGTCTGTTAGCATCCTAAAACTCTTTTAATGTCCCCAAATCATCAGTTAACATCCTTAAATTGTCATTTTGCATCCTTACACTCTCCATTAGCATAGCTAAACATGTTAGCAATTGCATACTATAGAAATCTGAAACACTCTGAAAACATCTTAGCCAAAGAGGACAATTAAACCTGGAGAAAATATATCTTAGCACCCTTAAACTATCTATTAGCATGCCCAAATTATCTGTTAGCACCTTTGAAATGTCTGTTAGCACCCTTAAACATTTCATTACCATTCCTAAACTGTGTCGGCACCCTTAAACTGTCCCTTAGCATCCTAAAACTGTCTGTTAATATCCCCAACTTATCAGTTAACATTCTTAAACTGTCCATTAGCATACTATAGCAATGGGCTAAAAACACTCTGAAAAGTACCCTTTTAGTACCCTTAAACTGTCTATTAGCATGCCTAAATTGTCTGTTAGCACCCTTAAACTTTCATTAACATTCCTAAACTGTGTTAGCTCTCTTACACTGTATGTTAGCACCCTTAAACTCTGGTTGCATCCTTGAACAGTTAGTTAGCATCATTTATCTGTCCATTAGCATCACCAAACATGCTAGCAATTTCATAGTACAGCAATGTGCTAAAAACATTCTGAAAACATCTTAGCCAAAGAGCACAAATAAACTTGGAAAAAAATATTTTAGCACCCTTAATCTGTCTATTAACATGCTCAAATTGTCTGTTAGCACCTATGAAATGTATGTTAGCACCCTTAAACTTTTCGTTAGCATTCTTAAACTGTTAGCACCCTTAAACTCTGTTTGCATCCTTAAACTGTCTGTTAGCATTCTGAAACTGTCTGTTAATATCCCCAAATCATCAGTTAACATCCTTAAACTGTCCATTAGCATCACCAAGCATGCTAGCAGTCACATATTATAGCAATGTGCTAAAAACACTCTGAAAACATCTTAGCCAAAGAGGAAAAATAAACCTGGAGAAAAATGTATTTTAGCACGCTAAAACTGTCTGTTAACTTCCTTAAATTGTCTGTTAGCACCCTTAAACTTTTTGTTGGCATTCCTAAACTGTGTTAAGACCCTTAAACTCTGTTTGCATCCTTAAACTGTCCGTTAGCATCCTGAAACTGTCTGTTAACACCCCCAAACTATCTGTTAGCAACCTAAATCTGTCCATTAGCATCCCCAAACATGCTAGCAATCGCACAGTATAGCAATGGACTAACAACACTCTGAAAACATCTTAGCACCAAAGAGCAGCTCCCTCTATAAATTAAAATTTATACTAAGCGACTCGGTGGCAGATAAATTTGTTGCTCACATTTTCTTCTTTTAATACAATAATCTAATTATTTTAGCAAGTCTGTTTAATGCCAGTTCACTGCACACTTTACCTTTAAAGTTCTGGTGCTAACTGGAAATGTCAATTGATCTTGTGATTTCTAAATCAGAAAAGAGTATTCGATTTATCCTTGAGTTCATGTCTGTTTGGAATTATGGTGAAATCTCTTAATTTGACCACAGCAGGTCCCTACGGGCTTCGGGTTTCCATTAGCTAATGAAAACAGTAATACACTTCACACACCCTAATGGAAGCAGAGGCTTTTCCAGCACGATGAGCAAATACCTTGATTATGAGCATATGTGGGAGTCTATTTAAGTGTGTATTTGTGTGCACATATGTAAATGTGCATTTGGAGAGTGCTTGTGTCTACATGCGTGTTTCTGAGTGGGTGTGTGTGCGTTACCTGGACAGGGCTGAGGATTGCAGTCCTGATATTCTACTGGAGATCCTCGGCAGGCGGTGGGAACGCTTTTGCCCTCAGCGCTGGTGCAGGTGCGTTTGCGAGTGCGGTAGCCTTTGGCACACTCCTGAGTGCAAGCTGACCACATCTCCCACGATGACCAGCCAGAGCCTGTCAGTCGTACACCAGGCGTCTTGAGAAGCTCCTCAACTAGAGCTGTAAAACATATATTGCATGTTACATGTTTGCTAGTTTTTGTCATTTCTTTTATCAATGAATTTTTTCACAGCATACTGACACTGTCATGCGGAATCTGCTTGACTAATATACTGTAGTTATTGTTAAATAATTATCTTATATAAGCTATCTTTACAGTAATTATTCTTGGTGTAAACAGCCATTTAGTTGTTTTATTTAAAGAGCGCTGCAGGCATGATGTATTTTTGTAGGTCAAAATCCAGAATCAAGTTAGCATATTTGCACCTCCGGTTCCATCGTCCAGAAGTCAGTGAATTTTTTGAATGGGTTTTGGGTTAAATGCCTGAACTAAGGTCTGTGGTTAACACAAGCTCAAGATATTTTCACATTTATCCTACAACGAAATATACACCAGTAATACCCTCTTGTGTTATTTTTAAAGCTCTTACTTGTTTTGAAACAGATGTTTGCTAACATGTGGCTAAATGAGACTGCAGAAGTTGTTGGGAATATTAAATATCATCATGGTGAACCAGAGACTACTCTCCTCAGTAGTCTACTTGTACAGCCTCATTAGTATTATTTCCATCACCCTGTTTTCATGTGCATTTTGAAGTATTGCATCAGAAACGAGTGATGGAAAAAAAAGTCAAGTGACTTTGCACTATGGGACAGCATAAACTGACTAACCAGCGGGCCGACCTTGTTGCACAGAATATCTGAAATGTTGTTATGGTCATTCTTAAATGCCTAAGCAAAGTCTGTCCGTCAAAGTATTTCTGCATCATTTTCTCCTAAAACTGTCTTACACGACTGTATTCCCAAACAACAGGCATCCACCTCCAGAAGCAATGACTGCATTTATTGTGTTTCATCTGCTCGCTCTGAGGTGCAAGTATTTTTATATATAAAATTACTGTATTCAGTGGCTTCTCCTACTTTTCTTAGTGATATTTAGTGCCAGTTTGTCAGGAAGTGACAGTTTCTTTGCCGCTGCTTATTAGTTTTATGTCATATTCCAAGTTAAATTCACGACTTCAGATTAAATTCAGCTATTGTGTTTTATAAATGCATAGTTTATAATTAGAGCTTCAAGCGTGTAGCGCTAAAAACCTATTGTAATTGTAAGAATGGCCAAGGATCGGCAATCTCCACGTAAAACTGATCGTGCAGACCAAACGGTAAGTTGTAAAGACTTGAAACTTGGAGGGATGGTAGTACTCACACTGTGGACAATGTCACCAAGGCTAGCAACAATCGGCCTCACAGGGGCGCTACAGCGATCAAAAGTACGAAATCGCTCATAACTCCCAAACTGTCGGTTGCAGGCTCAAGTCTTCTAAGTCTCGTATCATATAATAGAACTCCTCATTCCAGACAACCTTGCCCCTAGAACCACTGCTGTCAATCAAATCATTTGTTGAATGATTGAGAAGATATAAAAAAACCTACTTTTGAGAACTAATTCTAGGTTTTTTATATGAAAAAAAAAAACAGTGTTGTACATTCTCTGGACTCTTTAGGTCAATAACCATCAAAAAAACAATGAAATTTTCCATTTGGGAAGCTATACCGAGGTTATTAAAAAAGGGGCCTGTCCACATTTACTCCTAATCCTACAAAGCCTAAAGGAAAACTCCAAACTTCACAAAACCTGCTGAGCACATGTGACAAGTGATTCTAAACAAGCACACAAAGTTTTAAGGAGATCAGACCACAGTTGCTGCTATAACAGTTATAAACATTAAAAAACATAATATTTCTTATGGTAAATTACCTATATTTGCCAAAAATGTTTTTTCAAATCACTGGTTTTTAAATGGTTACAAGCTTGCTAAATAATCTTTTTTTTTCATATGTGCTTAAATGCCTTAAAACGCTTGAACCCCGATAATCGCTGCTTGCAGCTACATTTATTAACTATTCCAACTCAAACTTTTACGCAAAATGTTTAAAAATATAGATTTTAAGAGTTTTTGGAAGCTTAATGGGCATCAAAGGTTACTATAGCTAAACCAGGGTAACTACAATTAACCATGGTTTGCTACACTAACCGTAGTTTAACCCCATGGTATTTGTAACAAAACATAGTAATGGTTATACAAATGGTAAACAATACGCAAAAAAACAGGATTACTACACATATACTATAGTAAAACCTTGGTTAATTTTTATAGGGATAGTTTGTTTATAGCTTATGTTTAGTTTTTTACTTCTGATGGTTGTATTTACGCTTTAAAATTCATAAACGTTAGTAAAAATTATCTTGATGAACAAATGTGTAAGAATCATAAACTTCAGTTGGTCACAGAGCTCATTTTCTGCAGTAATTCAAAAATCCAATTGAAATCCTATTAGGTTTTTGATGAGGGAACCAGGGTGATGTTAACTTCCGGGTTGGGCTACTAAAATACTGTACGTCATCACTGCAGCACTCCGTGAGTGTGTAATTTTAAGAAGTGGCCTCTTCCTGTGTAATTCAAGGTTACTTAAAAAAATCCCACCAATGTCATGCTGTGTTTTACAGCATCTCTGACAAAAAACATTCTGGTCACAGCAACCTGCACAAGGTGAATTCTGACACTCCCTTGCCTCTAATGAATTCCATGTGCACCTCAAGTGGCTGACCTCCTCCGAGTTCAGACAGGGAGATACAGTTAATCAATGTGGCGCCCGCCATGCGCAAAGTGGCCAAGGGCTGAACTGTGACCCTGAACTGTCATCAAGCCAGCAATATCGGCTTACTCAGTCAGATCTGTTCATTTAGGTGTGGGTGTGCATTAGAAAAAAGGATCACTCACAGTCTGTTTCACAGGTTACTGTCCCATCATTGGGGCAGAAGCGGGTCTCCACTTTACGCTTGCCCAGTTGAAGCTCATGAGGGTCAGCCAGTTGGGCCCGGCAGATGTAGCGTACTCTTTGCTCCTGCCTTGCCCCTCCCTGGGTTATGTTGACCGGCACCCAAGGGGTCCATGGGGTGTTTCGGCGCACCTCCGGACAGGACTCCAGATTACATGCCTGGTACTCCTGCAAAGAGATGACATCATCCAGTTGCTCATTTCTCATGCACAAGTGACACTATTTCACCTCTTAAGATCCACGTGAAGCTCATTCTTGTGCCATCACTGTGAACAGTTAATAAAATTTAATGGCTGCTTGCTAGACACCCAAGGGGGTGTTACAGTTCTTTGCAAGGAACGTTAATTTGAGTCCTAATTAAGTCGATTAAATTTGAATTAATTGCAGCTCTTAAGAGAGTTGGAGAGCAAAGAAATCTGTCTGATTTAAAAATGTAAGAGCAAAAGAACATTTTAGGAACCTGAATGCTATTTTGATTTGTTTTGATCATTTGTTGCATAGAAAGATGCAATGGAGCAAATAAATTATGAAATGTATAAACAAATATATCAAACAAATTCTATAGACCCATGGATTTTTCTATGTACACTACCAGTCAAGAATTTTTGAACAGATTTTTTATGTTTTTTAAAAAGTCTCTTCTGCTCACCAAGCCTGCATTTATTTGATCCAAAGTACAGCAAAACTAGTAAAATTCTGAAATATTTGTACTATTTAAAATAACTGTTTTCTATTTGAATGTATTTTAAAATGTAATTTATTCCTGTGATTTCAAAGCTAAATTTTAACATTAACTCCAGTCACATGATCCTTCAGAAATCATTCTAATGTTCTGATTTGCTGCTCAAAAAAAACAAACATTTATTATCATGTTGAAAACAGCTAAGTAGATTTTTTTCAGGTTTCTTTGTTAAATAGAAAGTTCAGAAGAAATAGAAATAGAAATCTTTTGTAACATTATAAATGTCTTTATTATCACTTTTGATTAGCACCCTTGCTAAATAAAAGTATTAATTTCTTAATAAATAAATAAATAATAATAATAATGTTACAAAAGCTTTTTTGTTTCAGATAAATGCTTATCTTTTGATCTTTCTATTCATCAAAGAATCCTAAAAAATGTACTCAACTGTTTTAAATATTGATAATAATAATAAACATTTCTTGAACAGCAAATCAGCATATCAGAATGATTTCTGAAGGATCATGTGATACTGAAAAGTAATGATGCTGACAATTTAGCTTTGATCACAGGAATACATTGCATTTTAAAATATATTTGAATAGAAAGCATTTATTTTAGGTAGTAAAACATTTCACAATATTACTGCTATTGCTGTATTTTGGATCAAATAAATGCAGGCTTGATGAGCAGAAAAGACTTCTTTAAAAATAAAACATTACAAATCTTCCTATTCAAAAACTTTTGGCTGGTAGTGTATGTATGCTTTTGGACAGTGTACGATGGATTTTTTGTAACACAATCAAAAAAAAAATTGTATGCAAATAGAAACAGTATATATGGAAAACCGAGGCAAGTAGTCAGACATTCACTTCAATTAATATTTCTCTGAGTGGGTTTATTTTAAGTCTGTCTCTTTTATTTCTTTTTCATTTTGAAGGTGGTGAACGTAAATAACTACAAGGCTATTGGCAGGCTGTGTAGACGATCAGCTTAATGTAAGTGACAGTCTCAGAATTGCATAAATCTTCTAAATGAAACCGCATGCTGTGTATTAGATTTGTCTAGTCCACTCAGTCTCTCCTGAATCACAAATGAGCTCCACTTTTACAGTACATCACACATATCTTTCTGGGAGGGGAGAGCTGCTTGGTTATCATGGTCGAGCAGGAGGCTTTAAGGCTAAAGCGTGTGTGAAGGTGTGTGTGTACTTCAGGTGTACGTACCAGCGCACATCCTGGACAGCTATTTCCATTCTCACAGTTCCTGGAGCGAGAGTGCACCCCTCCTCCACACTCTGAGCTGCACTTGGACCAGGGCGACCACGATGACCAGAAGATGGGCTGAGGGCACGACACCTTCTCATTGCAGAATCTGGTGAGCATAAAAAAATGTGTTTTACTCATATCATGAGTTTAAGCCAGGCCTGCTCTGAGCTGATAAACCTCAAGAGAAATGTTTAAAGGGGTTATATTATACAAAGAATTGCCACAGATTTGACAACATTGCATTTGGCAGTGAGATACTTGTAAACCTGGCATTTGATGTTTCTGGCGTCCAACCTACACTACAGCCATCACATCTGACAATTTCAGTAGAGGGAAAGATTATTGAATTAGAATGGTTTTAAATTGAACTTGCACTTACACAAGTGTTATTTTTAGTATCATAGAGATTCTATTAGTTTTTATTATTATTGGATTAGCATTTCTTTTTATATTTTCATTTTGCTTAAAGTTTTAGTAATTTTGTTTTTAGGGTTTTCTTGTAGTAGTTTTGTGTGTGTGTGTATATATATGGACCACAAAACCAGTCTTAGGTCGCTGGGGTATATTTGTAGCAATAGCCAAAAATACATTGTATGGGTCAAAAGTGTTGATTTTTCTTTTATGCCAAAAATCATTAGGATATTAAGTAAAGATCATGTTCCATTAAGATACTTCATAAAATTCCTGCTGTAAATATTTCAAATCTTAGTTTTTGATTAGTAATATGCATTATTAAGAACTTCATTTGGACAATTTTAAACGCGATTTTCTCAATATTTAGATTTTTTTGCACCCTCAGATTTCATATATTCAAATAGCTGTATCTCGGCCAAATATTGTCCTATCCTAACAAATATCCATACATTAATGGAAAGCTTATTTATTCAGCAGCTTTCAGATGATGTATAAATCTCAATTTCGAAAAATTGACCCATATATTATATATATATATAAATACATACACACTCACATACACACATACACAGTTTGTATTAATTTTTATTTCAGTTTTTGTTGTACTTACATTAGTGCATCAATTTGAACTAAATTAAAATGAGAAATATCGCCTTGCCAACTAGCAAAACTAAGTTTTTTTTTTTTTTATTTCAGTAAACATTCATTTTATTTATTAAGTAACAAAAATTTTGTTTAATTTGTTAATAAAGGATTTAGATTCAGGTTAGTTTTAGCTAACTATACTCTGACACAACAACCATAAAAAAATCTTCTTGCATAAATATAAATATCAATCTGCTCATCACACAGAATTATTATATATGACCCTGGACCACAAGTCACAAGGGTCATTTTTTTGAAATTGATATTTATACATCACACGAAAGCAAAAATAAGCTTTCCACTGATGTATGGTTTGTTAGGATAGGACAATATTTGGCTGAGATACAACTATTTAAAAAATCAGGAATCAGGAAGAAAAAAAAAATCTACATATTGAGAAAATCACTTTCAAAGTTGTCCAAATAAAGTTCTTAGCAATACATATTACTAATCAAAAATACATTTTTGATATACATATGGTAGGAATTTTACATCTTCATTACTTAATATCCTAATGATTTTTGGCATAAAGGAAAAATCGATAATTTTGACCCATACAATGTATTTTTGGCTATTGCTACAAATATACCCGTGCTAATTAAGACTGGTTTTGTGATCCAGGGTCACATATGGCCTCAGAAAACTTGGAGTATATTAATTTGGACTACTCTTATAATGTATTTTTTTTGTCCTTGGTCAGCCCATGGTCACTATGAACTTTAATTGAAATACTAAGAAAGTAATGTCAGACTTTTCATTTTGGAGTGAACTATTCCTCTAAGGCACAAGAGCAAATAACAGCGGATTTAATTATAAGGATCATTGGGTAAAAATGGTAATATAAAACTAAATAATGACTATTTTTGGTGTAAAGACTCTGAAAAACATTACAAGCAGACCCCAGGGGGTCGATTTAAAAAACCATGTATGATAAGACCTATTTAAACGAAACCAGATTAATCGTTCTTGTGAAATGTGAAAGAGAATCAAATCTAATTTGAGGCTCCTTAATTACATTACCTAATCTTTATTAAATAACTGATGAATATCTAAATAAAATTATGATACATTTAGATGTGCAAGAAAAAGAAAACTCTTATCTTACCTCTGTTCTCTGCTCTGCCCCACACACACTCGGCCGCCATGCCTGGGCGAAGGATTGTTACAGGATCGCTGGCGGACTTCAAAGCCAATCTCACAGCTTGTGCTGCACTGGCCCCAGGACGACCAGGGCGTCCATCCTCCATTCCTGCAGAAAAAAGAAAGACAGAAAAACAACTGAGCATCAGTGGACCTTCGCAAGAAGACTTTTTCTTCCGGCAGCACTGCCGCATTTGATAATGCTAATGTGATGTGATGGAAGAGAAAGAGGACAGGTTTGATAAGGAATTTTGATTGGGAAACGTTCACAATTTGTTAAAGTGCTCGGTTCCTGCAGGGCATCTCATTTCAGTTTTCAGTTTCAGCACCTTAGATGAAGCATGGCGTCAATAAATAAACAGATCGGTTGAAACACTTTGACTGAATTTTAATTATTTGGCTCAGCTATTCCTTTAAGGAAGAACTTTTTACTTGCCTTGAACAGTTGGACACCTCAATGGTGGGACCCTCGCAGTTTTTACCCCCGCAGCGAGGGGGCGGACTATCGCATGCCCGCGATCGGCAAAGACACGTACTGGTGCCTTCGCCGTCATCGTGGCTACAGGGTTGCCATGGAGCCCAGGGCCCGTATGCACCATCTGCGGTTTGGTTCCTCAGCTGGAAGAAATGAGAAAAAAACGTGAATTTGAAGGTTGGGTGCGTGCAGAATCTCAGTCCTAAAAAATAATGACCACAAAGCAGCTGCCTCAAGTGATGTTATCAATCATGCGGCATAGCACCTTTCACGCAACACAGATTTCAAAGCTGTAGTGGGAGACTGGCTGAGCGCTATGGAGACGACGGACATGTGTCGAAACATCAGTCATGCATGAGGCAGTGAGTGAGGTGGACTCTTTAAATGGCTGGTCCTTACCGGGCAGGCAGTGATGTTCTGGAACCACTGGCTCATGTTGGAGCTGTCCTCTATGGTGGTGCAACGGCGCTGCTTTCGGTCCCAGCCACAGTAAGGGTCCCTTGCATCCAAACACATCCTAAAATAGAAATAGAAACAGTGAGAAAAACAGACAGGGAGAGAAAACACACAGGCTTAGTGCATGAGGACTATTGGTGCATATTATATTGAATTAGAATTGATCTAATTTATTGTTAAATACATGTTCCTAGTCTTACTGTACAATTAATTTGAAAGACAAAAAATAGTTTTTGCAATCTTAAATCAAACTGTAATTATATATACACTACCCATCATGAGTTTAAAATCAGTAAGATTCAATATTTGTATGTATTAAATTGATCAAAAGTGGCATTTATAATGTTTAAAAGACTTCTATTTCAAATAAAAAAATCTATTTATTAATTAATTTATTAATTTATTTATTATATAATTATTATATAATTAACTATTACAGTAACACTTTACAATAAGGTTCATTAGTTAACTACATTAGTTAACATGAACTAAGAGTAAACAATACTTCTACAGCATTTATTAATCTTAGTTAATGTT
>JAHKKF010499171.1:0-33713 GCA_019740295.1 Labeo calbasu | reverse complement strand
GATGTGATCAGCTGAGAGTCAGCTGAGGCGAGCTTGACTCACGTGACCTGCCAGAACTAATGCTATATGCTTAATTTATTTGTATATGTTTTTTTAATTATTAACTTTTTTCAAGGAGTGTGTAAACTACCACAACTGTAGTTCATTAATTGAGAGAGAGAGCTTCACTTTCAGAACAACAGTTTACACATAATTTACTCATCCCGTTGTCATCCAAGATGAACTTCCAAAATGCAGTTTAAATGCAGCTTCAGAGGGCTCTAAACGATCCCAGCCAAGGAAGAAGGGTCTTATCTAGCAAAACAATTGGTCATTTTTTTCAAAGAATCAAAATTTGTATACTTTTTAAGCACAAAAGCTTGTGTAGCACAGGCTCTGGGATACGCGTCCACGCTACGAATCACGTCTAAGTGATTCACGTCATCTTCTGTGTACTCCGGCTCAAAAAGGTAGAGTATGGCGAAAAACTCCATCTTATTTTCTCCTGCAACTTCAGAATCGTCCGACCTCGTTGTACCTTTTTGTTTGTAAACAGCATTTGACTTACTTGCACTTCCTTAGTCTTTGCGCGTTCGCTTTGTAAACACTGGACCTGTAGTTCCGCCTACGTTCCGTGTGACCTTTCGACCTGATTCAATAGTACGTAGCGTCGTGGACACGCATCCCAGAGCTAGTGCTACACAAGCTTTTGTGTTTCAAAAGTACACCATTTTTTTTTTTTCCGAAAAAAATGACTAAGCGTTTCGCTGGATAAGGCCCTTCTTCCTTGGCTGGGATCGTTTAGAGCCCTTTGAAGCTGCATTTAAACTACATTTTGGAAGTTCAAAATCTGGGCACCAATCGAGTCCATTACATGGAGAAAAATCCTGAAACGCTTTCCTCAAAAACCCTCATTTCTCCACGACTGAAGACAGAAAGACATGAACATCTTGGATGACAAGGCGGTGACTAAATTATTTGTAAACTGTTGTTCTGGAAGTGGAGTGCTCCTTTAACTGTGGGCCGTTTAAACAGTGTACTGTAACAGTCATTGAACTAATGATTTGTGCATTAATACACAGTAGGTACAGACTGTTTTACAATAACTTTTAAGCTCATCCAATCAGATTTTAGAGCTATAATAAATTGTTATGGTGTAATAAAGTATCAAAACTGTAAATGCTAACAGTATACTACTAAACCTGACAAAGAGTTTCCATACTTATTGAACTGGAATCTGATTTGCTACCAATATCACCTTATTAACCTTATTAATAAAAAGTCAATACACTCAGCGTCTAATTTCGACAGTGTTTCTGATTAATTACAGAGTGATCTGCAGTCAAAAGAGTGTGAATTATTTTAATGCCACTGGTGCTTGTGTAATGAAGGGTCCTCTTGAGAGATTCTCCCCATCAAATGAGTGTATGTGAGAGAAAGTTCACAGGAACCCAGAGACAGTAGCAGATTCACAAACAGAGAGAGCTATAGAGAGACAAAGACCAGATCTGCTACCTCAGCTTTATGATGTCATATTTATAATAACAGGAAGTTTGGCTTCTGTTACTAAAGCCATAAAATAACAGATGACAGTGTACGCCGACAGAGGCCATCATTCAGAGGTCGCAGTCAAGCATTTTAGTGCATATTACTGTGGTTGACGCCTGGCAGAGCTGTTTTTTACAGCCATGCTGTAAATACAGGCATGTACTTTTTGTAAACAAAGAAGTAAGCTACTATTACAGTACCATACTTTTTTAGACTGTATCGTGATACTATATAAAGTTCCTGTTGTGTATGTTATTCTCTCGTTTGACAGGTATAAAATGTTAAACCAAGAGGAGGGTGAGTACTACAACGTGCCCATTCCAGAGGAGAACGACATTAACCTGGAGCTGCGGCAGAAGTTTGAGGTGAGAGTGTGTGTTTATCTCTGCCGCTCTTCAAACACACTCATTCATGACTCATTGTCATGCCAGAGGAGCGTTGAAGGGTCCTGCACGGCTGTTCAATCTCAAGTCAAGTGATTAAATCGTGCTTTAATGTGTAGTAAATGTTCTACGATTGTCCATTAAAGCCAAATAACAGCAGTGCTGAATCACAGGACGCACGAATACGGTTTAGACTAGATCGTGACTCTCAAAGACCAAAAAGCCAGTGTCAGGGTCACCATAGCAACGGTTTCCGTGGAGAGATCTCGTGGTTGGTGTGTTGGTGGGATGCTGAGGGATGCCAGGGACACGACGGGCGCTTGGATCCCTTTGTCAAGTGTTTGCTTATTATGCAACGACTGTTTGGCTTTATAATGCCGTAACTGTTTGCTTTTGTGTGTCTCTCTTTCTGGAAACTTCTCAAACTGTTCTGTTTTTTTTTACCTCAGACAGTCTTGTAATGATTTCACCTCTCTCTCTGAGGTTTCACAGAAACCAAGTCTGGTGTATGAAGTCGTCATGGTTTTGACAGTGTTCAATGACTCACGATTCTTAGATGAATGTGCCATTTTTGCGGACAAGCTCAGAACATGTTTAGATACAGAAACCTTGAAAAGTATCAAAATACTGTTGACAAATTAAAGAAGTCTACTTCCAAAACAAAGATTCACATATTATGTATTCACCCCCTTGTCATCCAAGATGTTTATGTCTTTCTTTCTTCAGTCGTAAAGAAATTATGTTTTTTGAGGAAAACATTTCTGCATTTTGGTCCATTATATGGAGAAAAATGCTGAAATGTTTTCCTCAAAAAACATAATTTCTTTACAACTGAAGAAAGAAAGACTTTCTTACACTACGCTTACACTAGTACGTTTTTGTTTTAAAAGGCACAACTTGTGTTACGGTTACGCCTATCGTTTATACTACTCCGACGTTTTCAATTCTCGAAAGTGGAGACTTTCGAAAATGCTGCAGCCCCCGTTTTAGTTTGCAAACTCTGGGGTTGCGTTTCAGTGTAAACGGTTGAAAATGGAAACGGAGGTTGTGTAATGTAGACGGAGATTGTTTTCATTTTAAAATGCTGTTTTAAAACGAAAGCGCACTAGTGTAACGCAGCCTTAAACTCAGAAACTCAGCCTTAAACCTCTTCTGACCTTCCCTGTTGAAAAAACAGAATATTCTGGTTAGATAGGTTTTGATGCTGGTTTAAGATAGTCCTTTGCTGGTCATGTTGCTGGTTAAGGACCAGCATAAACCAGCTAAGGACCAGCTTAAACCAGCATCAAAACCTACCTAACCAGCATGCCAGCATCAAAACATACCCACCAGCATATGCTGTTTTTTTCACCAGGGTTGTCTGGAACGCAGCATTAGTTATCACAAAATCCCTAGAATTGCTTCTTAGTATATTATCTAATGCAGTAAAATTCAGGTATTTTTAAATGTGGCTTAAGTGTCCAAATACTTTTATAAAAACAAAGGTTAAGACTTAATTTATAAAAAATGACTTTGGTACACTGCAGTACTCACCCAAGAGAATAGACTAAAATATTGCATCTTAAAGAAGAAATTAAACAGTAATTTAAAAGGGAAAAGCAGTTCATTCTTTTAAACACTTGTAGTAGTAAAGAGCAGTGAAAAAGTCGAACTACCCTTGCAAAAACTTTAAAATTTTTAATGTATCATGGGAAAATAAATATGTATTTCCGAATAGTGTGAATCTGTCTTGACAAAAGAATTAGTTATTGCACCTGTAGGCAATAGAATTTTTATTTATTTTTAAATTTTTTTACATTTTTTATTGACAATTGGAAATGGCACAGAATGTGTAAAAGTGGCATTTTGTTTTAAATACTTGCAACTACAAGCAGAAATAATGCCGAATATTACTGGACAGTCTGGTAAAAATGCTTTCTGTATGCCATCTTTCTGCAGTTTTGTTAATGCTTGTGTCAGTTGTCTGACAGTGAGTGATTTGTCTGTGACTGTGCTGGTTCGACTGATCTTCTCTCCTTGTTCTGTGGCGTTTGTTTCCTGAATTGCTGCGTCTACAGTAGTCTAAAGAGAATAGAAAACACCTGCTGTGTCTCTACAGTCCCTGTGTATCCCTGTATGCCGTTAGCAAACTAACATCCCAGTTTTTTCCCTCTTATAGGCCTGTCAGTTCAATATCCACCTGCTGAAGGTAGCCTCCTCTCTCTGCCCTGCTCGCCTCTCATCTGTCTCTTCATCATAGAGTATTATAATTCACTCTCTCTGATTATTTGTGTGGCTCAGGCTGCTACAAAGAAATCAGATTTACTAACAAAGATGCAATCCAACTTCTTTCAGGTTTCTTTCCCCTACAATATCCCCACACTTTCATGCTCTCTTCCTTTATTACTCCAGTGAACAACCAATGACATCTGACCTCCAATCAGTGAAAGAGGTGACAGAAATGATGCCATCTGAGCATGAAATATGTTTTTTTTTATTAATATTATTTTAAATTTTTTTAACTGATACTACAACCTATTATATGCCCATTATATGGCAACACTGTTGAATAAAACATGCCAATTGGAGGATATTCCAATGCAAAATTAATTTTGTATTTTGCATTTGTACTTTATAATACATTAAACATAATAAAATCTATCAAATAATAGTTAAATCTATGAAATCTATTAAATAGGGCTCCCTCACACACAGACACACAAACATGTTTATTCCAGTTCCAGCCATAAGCACTGCAGTTGTTAGTAAATAGCACAGCAGAGCACATAAGCTAAAGGACAGGCAATGATCTTTTGGCTGTTTGTGATCTGCGTTGCCCTTCTATAGATTATAGAAGGTTTCCTCACAATCTGACCCTGAGCATGCTTCATGTGCATCCTGAGCGAATGACAAGTAGATCACATCTTTTTGTTTACCACCACAGAAAGATTCTGTTCTAGTCACTCACTGAAAAAGCGTATTAACTTATTAACACTGTTCTTGTTTGACTGCACTGCTGACACTTTCAAGTGCACTAGTGTTTGGGTTTGCATGTAGATGTAAAACTCACTTGCATTAGATCTCCAGTAGGGGGCACCACGTGATAACACTGCAAGATGTGTCTGAACGTTTACTATTTCTCAAAGAGCAACATACTAATGAAATGTCCATTTTCAACCCTTAAATGTGTGCATGTGAGAATAGATACATAATAATCTATTATTGTTTTTTGTCTGGATAATATTTGTTGTATATATTGTCAAAGAACACTGAATGTGTGTTATATGCACATAAATTTAAAAAAAATGGTTCTATTTTATATTAGGTGTTTAACTGTTGAATACTTAATTTAAAATGTATTACAGGGCTCAATATCACCATAGAGCGCCTTTCAAGCCTCACAATACTCATGTTGGTCATACAAATGTTGGTCTTAATTTCCCATTCACTTTATGTTATGTCATAAAAACTACACCTTCAAGTACTATAAAACATATTAGCTGAGCTGCCACACATCTTTTAGATAATTATGGGCCATTATTTGAAGCATAAACCTTAAGATATGTCCACCCTGTCATGGACATATATATATATTACTGTTAAATACACTTCCATTGCAATGTTAAGATGCAAATTATATTTTCTGAAAGGTATGATGTCGTATTCCTAAACAGGGTTATTTGTTTGCTTTAAAATTATAAATACATAAAAGATTTTATGTAAACCATGTAAAGAAACTCTACAATTCATATACATACGTATTTTTCTTATTTGGAGAAAACTGTGATATTTGGATGCAGTTTTTTATTTGCATGTTATTGCCCCCACACCTAGCTATTAAACACTGTATTATACAGATATGATTGAATTATTATTTAAAATATTATTTTAAAATATGACAGGGTGGACCAGCACATGACGGGGTGGACACATAAAGGAAAACACAAAAAAATTACAATGAAACATTTATTCAACAACCCAATTCATTTTAGTTTTTAGCAATATTAACTACAAATGAATGCTATGAGTGGCCAACAGGACAAGGTGGACATTTTGATCTTCAATTAGCATATTAGCTTACAACAAACTGTGACTAGCTAAATAGTTTGATTGTTGAAGAGAATTTGGTATATTTAAACTTACATATTTTGAAAATACTGTATTCTAATCATCTCTGGCATATTTCATGCCGACAGGGTGGACATGTTAAGAAAAGCAAACTCATACAAAGAAAATTTGTCAGTTTAAAAGTCACCAACTTAATCACCACGCCGTTGAAATTCCCACCACTGAAGAGACAAAAAATCTGTTGTTCAGATGTCACTAAAGTGGATGGCCTTTTCTTAAAGTGGCAGATTCCCCAATATGACAGGGTGGACAACCATTCAAGGGACATGGACAAACTCTTCTTTTTTATTAAATAAAAATATAATTTTTTAATACCAAATGATCAATACACTCAAACGGAGTAATTGATTATTTAACAAAATATTAACAGGAGAACAAAATTTTAAAAATGTATGATTTGACTATATTCTACACTAATGAGCAGTGCATGGCACATAGCAAAATAACATGCATCCTTCTACACAAAACTTAAAAAAAATCTAGAAAATGAATCTAAAGAGCCAAGTAATGCTTTTGTTATGAATATAAAATCTTACACTATTATAACACACCCTTTCATAGTCATTTTTATGTTATCATGGCAAATTAGTTATATATGTACAGGACACCAAAAGACACCCTACAGTTATATTGACCCACAGTGTATGTATTGTGTACATCCATGTTATTACACTGTAATTACAAATGATCTAACATGTAATTACATTTGCAATGACATTATTTCACATGCTATTGAAAATGTCCATCTTTTTCCTGTGTACAATTGTGCAATTTGTACCCCAACCTATTACAACATAAACATAACCTTATCTTTTGTAGCTGCAAATATTGTGATACTATAGTTTAACAGAAAAAACATGTACACAAGAAATAGATTGCATTTCACTCTGTTTTAAAAATATAAAAAAAGGTATTTTAATAATCTGAAGAACCTTTTTCCACTGTATAAAAAAAAAAAAAAAAAAAAAAACTTTTGTGTAATGAGAAAATTGTATGCATGTTACAGGTTCTTCATGGAATCATATCTTTGTCCTAATGAGACCCTTAAAATTATAACATTGGGTTACAAATAACGTAACAGATTTTACTGTGCTGTTATTTTGCAAAAAGAAATCCAGCATGCAATATAATCTATGAAAAAAACCTTTGACATTTTAGCATTATAAATTTTTCAGTGTAAAGAATAGTTTCATGCTTGACATTTGCACAGTGTTTATGATTGTGCAGTTTCTATTTGGTTTCCTGCAAATGTGATTTTATTATTATTACTATTATTATTTTTCTATTTGTCTTCTAACCCCGACTGCATAATATTGAATTTGCTGTTTAAGAAATCTCTAAGAAAGCCCGTCATGTTTAATTACTGAACCTAGTAAATCTAAAATCAACCACATGATGGCTCCCTTTATAGTTTTATCTTCCATAACATTTAACAGTTACGTGAGAATGGCTTAGAAAAGTACCAATTAGAACCAATTGTTTGGGATTGTTGATAACAGCTTGTTGAGACATTTCCATGTGTATGTTGGCATCAGAACTAGTGGCTGTTCTCTACACATATCTAAACACTGAATGTGATGCGAGCAGCCGCTGACAGCAACTATGTCCTTTAGAGATCTTCACACCAGCACAGAAAACTTTCCTTTAAAAAGTTAGTGTAACTGTAAAATACTAATAATTAAAAAAAAGAAAGAAATGAAAAACAGAGTATCTATTTACGCTAAGTGCAAATAGCCCACCTCGTTGGCAGAGGCTATTGGGCTAGTCAACACTACAAAAGACGATAGGCTAACAACAGCTCTAGTGGTGTAGATGGTAAAGTGCATGCCGTAGTCATTTTTGATGCAATCGACCCAAGTCCGAATCTGCCTTTTGCCAAACTTTTTTTTTCTCTTATTTCAAATTTCATATCACGTCTGAAGGAAATAATCGAAAAGTTGAAAATAAATTACTGAGTAGGGTTAGGGTAGGTGGAGGGAGAGCTTAAATTTTCCCAATAAGGTGGGATCCATTAATAATTTGAAATAAAATTATCATTTACATTCGATACGTTATTATAGCATACTGTTTTATAATGTACTACAGGTGCAGATAATTGCAAGCAGAAAATCCTGCTATTTTAACACAGTCTAAATAGAATATAGCTATTTGCACTTAGTGTAAATAGCACATTGCTAAGAAAAGACTGCTATTTTCACTTAGTGTAAATAGAATTCATTGCTATTTGCCCTTAACGTAAATGGCGTCTATCACTATTTACACTTAGTACAAATAGCTGCTGCCAATGAAAAATTCCACATCACAGCACTGATTCAATTATTAATGCAGCTGCAAATCAGTCACATACTTGTGTAATCTCATTATTGTATAAGACCTTAGCCACGTGTCTGTACACCTGCCTCTAGAGGACATTAGGATGACACCACTTTAATAATTCTGGGAAATCATTAACAATGTGACAGGATTTATAACAGCTGCCTCAAATTAAATTAGCATATGAAACGTTTTATAATTCTTTGGCATTTCTCCATCACGTTCTCTGTACAGTCAGAGGACACACAGGTCTGACTGAGGGTGTTATCTGCAGTGGTGAAGATGTTCATCTGAGACATTAGCGGGCACTGCTGTTAAATGGGGGTCTTTTCCATTACAAAAATGTGATATTTAATGTCAATTTCATTAGGATTTTAAGCATTTTGTCACACATATAAGATCTTTAAGTGTTAATACATTTCATTGTGCCAACTCAAGCTAAATGTATTAAATATTGAAGGGACAGTTCACTGAAAAATAGAAATTCTGTCATCATTTTCTCAACTTCAGTTTGTTACAAACCTGTATGAGTTTATTTTTTTCTGAATAACCAAACAGTTTACTGTAGCCATTGACTTCTATTTTCTACACTATGGCAGTGTCTACCAGCATCTGTTTGGTTTCCAACATTTGTCAAAATATCTTCTTTCGTGGTCAACCAAACAAAGAAACTCATACAGGTTTGGAGGGTGACTTCTATATAAAGTGATAGTAATAAATGTTATATAAATTAAGAAATAGAATAGTAATTAAATTTTTGTTGTCATCAAAATGGGTGTGTTTGTGCAAAATATCTATATATAAATACCTATAACAATAGAAAAAAAAATTTATAGAATGAGCATTGCACATTGGTTTGGTTTTGTGTATCATTGACCACAGTGGAGAGCTATAGTTAGCAGATGGGGAAAAAATAGAGAGTGCATTAGTGCCCTTGATGCTGTGTGTGGGTTTTTATAACTGAACAACAGGGTGGAGGTGTTATAGTAGAAAGCAAGTGGGAGTGCAGTTTACAACGAGAGTGTGTGAAAGATGTTGGAGTGTAATTGCGGGGTTTGAAGAAGGGTGATACCCCCTCATTATCACTGTCGACTGGTGAACCATGAAGACTTTCACTGAGCTCCACTGGAAATGAACGCCACATACAGAACAGCATCTCTTAAAAGAGCCCATACTGTTAATAGTACTATACTTCATGCTTCCAGTTAATGAACCTTCTGGAACATCTCACACTCTGTACAAGGAACTTGTCATTTCTTTTGCCAGATGAAAAAGCATATACTTTCATTTTGAGGTGGATATTTGGGCAAGACACAATGCAAGTAGACATTTCATAATTTGGAAGATGGCCTGCATGTCAACCATGAGTCAGGTTTATTTACAGTAGCATGCTGCACCCTATGGGGGTGTTCACACTGACAGCGATTTGGAGTGATCGGTCTCATACATTTTTATTGAGTTGGCCATTTGAGATGACATGAATGACAGCAACCATATGCAATCCAACAAAATGGAGCAGAGTTTAACTGTAGGGCATCTTTACACTAGAGAAAGAAAACAGCCAGGTCAATTTGAGGTCAAGCGTGTTAATACAGTGAAAGCAGTCTCTGTTCCAGAAAAATATGTTCTAACAAAAAATGTGGGTAACACTTTAGAATAGGGAACACTTATTCACTAGTAACTACGATTTTTCCCTCAATAAATTCCTAATTTGCTGCTTATTAATAGTTAGTAATGTACTTGTTAAGTTTAGGTATTGGGGAGGGTTAGGGATGTAGAATAAGGTCATGTAGAATAAGGCATTAATATGTGCTTAAGTAATAAATGGCTAATATTCTAGTAATGTGCATGATAATAAGCAACTAGTTAAGAAACCGTAAAATAAAGTGTTACCAAAATGCGTTAACGCTTTATTTTAATGACCAATACTCAAATAGTTGCTGATTAGCATGCATATTACTAGCATATTGGCTGTTTATTAGTATTTATAAAGCACATATTAATGCCTTTTATTCTGCATGACTATATTTTAGGTCATGCAGAATATTTCCAGTGAGCCTGGGTTGTACAATACAGGGTTCATACAAGGTGCTTAAAGTACTTGAAGTACTTGAATTTGACTTTTTGCAATTTAAGTCCTGGAAAGCCTTGAAAACAGCCATATTTATGAAAAGGTTCTTGATAAGAACTTGCATTTTTAAAAAGCAGTATATATGAAATTAGTGTTAATTTATTTTCGATACAAACAATCATACTATATTGTAGATCCTTTAACCCCATACCTAAACTTAAAAATTAGGAGCTTATTGAGGGCAATTTCTTTGTTAATTGTGAATATGTGTTCCATAATCTAAGGTGTTACCAAAAACGTTTAATATGTTTTTTTTTCAATACATCCTTGTGCCACAGCATCAAAACTAAAATCAGTGGATTCGCTGCGTAAAGCCTCGTGACCAGGCTGTGTGGTGAGATATGGTGAAATTGCGTGACTCACATGCCGTGTGATTCAGTGGGATACAACAGTCGAGAAGCAGTGCCTTTTCAACTAACAGTGACTGGTTGACCTTCAATGACTGACTCACAGTTAGTGTGAATGTGACTTTAAATTAAACCAGACATTAAAGTCAAGCACACTCTAGGTCACTATGATATACTTCACAGTATACAGAACAGATTTTGAAAAGGGTATGGAAGCTGATTTTTTAAGGATGAGCCTGGATATTTCCAGTGGTTGTTCGACTGGCCTGAAGATCTCCACAGCATCTTTCCGTCCCTCTTCAGTGGACATCTGTGGACGTCTCTCAAGCCCAGCACGCATTTTCTGCATGTCCTGTCATTTTCACACAGGCCTGACCATGTTATAGCACGTTTATAACAAGTGGCGTATTGTGTAATTAAGCACGCAGCACAATTTTAAGTATCAGACATGCATTCTGGTGTTGTGGAAGCTTCTGTGCGTATTTGGGCACGTACTGGTTATTGATCACTCTCCATCACTCTTGTAGAAAGCCAAGCTCGGTCCTGGAAAGAAAGTCATCACTCCCACTGATCACCGACGCTTCAGTTTACCATCCGGAAACATGAACAGAGTTCAACTCAATGACTTCCATTTCCTGGCTCTTCTGGGAAAAGGCAGTTTTGGGAAGGTCAGTCACATACTTCTTGCTCCTGACATGCCTCAACAATGCTTGAATGTCTTTTGAAGATAAACCTTACAAAATCCTGCTTTATTTAAAATTACATAAATCCAGTCAATAAGTTTTTGGCCTGTCACCATGGCTTCTGTGAATAAAGGTGCAGTTTCATTAATGGATTTCAGCAAAATTTCATGGGCAAAAAGTAGTCACATTCAAACCAAGCAACTTTCTTTTGAATTCAAGTGACCAACTTGAAAATGAGCAAAACCTGCATGATTAACTTTTTCGTTGTCATGCAAAACTCCAGATTGCAATGATTCTCACTGGCATGGCTCAATTTCAGCCACAAAATTATACCAAATAACAGTAAGGCCGTGTGTCCACCAAAGCGTTTTTCCCCACGGCTAGCAAATTTTTTAATTTGTTCTTAATGGGAGCACCGTGTTTTTTTAAAATGCCCGGAGCGTGCCAAGCGCTCTTTTTCGTGCTGAGCGCTGAACGTTTTTTTTTTCGGTGCCAAAAGCTGAAGAATGTTCAGCTTTAAGTAAAACGCTGCACTCATCACTTTCTAGCCAACCAATCAGAGTCGAGGAGGGGCGGGACTAATACTGATCACCCTGCTAATACTTCGACTGAACAATATTGGAGAATTTAATATTGCTTATCTCTGAGTATTTATGTCTTTACCAGATGGAAATGCCAGACTACCGTACTGTTGTTATGAAAAATAATGTGCGATGCATCTGCCATTACAGCTGAGCATCTGGCATTTTCAGCTGACAAAAAACGCTTTGGTGGACACGCAGCCTAAAAGTGACCTCACCATGAGAAGGCATATGTCAAATGATTTATTAACCTTCAACTAAGAGTTTTCACTATGTTTTCAACATAGGTGATGTTGGCAGAGATGAAGTCCTCTGAGGAGTTGTACGCCATTAAAATCCTGAAGAAGGACGTGGTGATTCAGGATGATGATGTGGAGTGCACAATGGTGGAGAAGAGAGTGCTGGCCCAGAGAGATAAGCCACCTTTCCTCACCCAGCTGCACTCCTGCTTCCAGACTGTGGTGAGAAACGCATCTTTTTGTATTAATTATGTTGTTGTCTTTTAGGGTGTTTGTATTGCCTGTAGCTGTTACAGTAGGCAGCTGACACACACAAAAAATGAAATATTATTTTCTTTCAATTACAGTTCAATGACCACATACTGTGTGTCAAGATCTAAAAAGACAACTTCATAAAATAAACATAAATGTATCATAAAAGTGGTCCACTGAAACCATGCAATACCAACCCAGGCTCACTGGAAGTGTGTGGCTCTACCAAAGTTTCTGCAAAACTAAAAAAAAAAGTATCTATAAATACAAATCGCTTCAGTTTCCAGTTGAAATGAACACTAGAGGCAGTAAAACTCCAACAACATTTATTCCTTTTCACATAAACTATGATTTACAAGACCAGAAATTAGATTAAGAAAGAATAAACTGATACTTTTGAACATTGGTTTAACTTATACAGCTTAATATGTATGGGTTTTGTAATGGGTAGCTCACGCGATATGACGTTGCACTTGAGAGGTGAAGAGCTCTGGTATGAATCCTTCCCGCTGAAAAAAACAAAACAAACCTTTTTAAACCTTTAAAACATAAAAAATAGTATTCTGTAGTGTGTTTTGGGACATATTCCATTAGTGGTTTTAACAAGCCACCAATAGAAGGTGACCAATTACCAGTGGAAACCCACAGGGTCCATTACAGTTTCCATTAAAACCAATACAAGTCCCATTATAACCGGTAAAACCACTACACATTTATGTATTTTTTTAGCAGGGCTGTGAAACTACAGTTTGACACAGCAGCTCAAACCCATGTGTAAGGAAGTTAAAATAGCATGGTTAAATCAGTGAATGCGTTTTTATATAACTTTTGCTTTCGTTAACAATTATCAGGTAGGTTAACGGTTAGGTTTGATCTAGGGGGGGTTGTTATTTTCCAATACAACAGAGCATTAACCTTTTACCGACACTCCCCGGACTGCCACAATACAGTACGTGTGTGAAGTAACGTAATCAAAACGCAGTAATACATGCCAGAATCAATATTAAAAACGTGGCCATGGTCACGTATTGAATGCTCGTCTTAGCGCCACTCACTGGACATTTCACATGCCATGAAACGTGCAGTAAGGTGCATAGTATCAGTGTTGCAGAAATGTCACCACAAGCACATATTTACAGTGAACCTGGGTTATACAACAGCTGTCTGAAATCAGATATATAGCCTGTTGTGCTTGCTGGATGTCAGTCACATCAAAAATCATTATTTTCATGTCAAATCCCATTGTTCTCATGGCTTGTGACCAAACATCATTAACTTGGTGATCTAATAGTGCCCTATTTGATTTCAGAGCTATTTACAGTGAATTATTATCATTTCAGTTTGTTCCTCACACAAAGTAATCAAATGGTCTCAGAAGATTTTCAATATAGCACAGAGGTTATATTGACTTTTAATAGTATTTTTGACAGTCACTGTCACTGTGGAAAATAGTTGCATTAAGAAGAAATTCTCATTCTGTGTTTCATAGAAAAATGTACAAACAACTGATATGTACGTTTATAGTGTGTTTGTATGGCGGTTTTGTAAGCATCAGACAGTGGAAGTTCGGCCAGGAGTCACAGCGGGCTGCTCTCAGTATGGGCATCCTGCTGATGAATAATGCAACAGATTCCAGCATGCCCTCACTAAATATTCATGAGCTGCACACAGACAGCAAACCAGCCATCATGTCCACTCGCATTTCACTCTAAACACATAACTCCCTCTGGGTTGGTCACGGTGCTCCTTCAACACAACTGGTGTCAGAGTACGGTGACACATCCCTGCTGAAAAGGTCTGCAGAGCTCTTCACTAGCGTATGTTGTGTTTTGCTGCTGTGGTGGAGTCCACACCATACTTCTTAAACAGCACAGGATTTTTTCCCACAGTAGTTCAAATTTGATGTTTTCCAACCTCAAAAGAATTTTTACATTTGTATTAAAATTTAAAAATGTCGGTTTTAAAATTTGTAAAAAATAATATTTTTTATAAATTTTAAATAAATATTTAAATATTAAAATATACACCTTTACTAAATATATCTTTAATAATAATGAAAATTAATATTGTTCTTTACAAAATGAACATTTGCAGCAAGCTTTTGTGTAGCTGTAATGTGACTTTATAAATGATTTTTTCTGGCAAAGCTAGCATAAAAGGCAGAACATTATTGACTGGTTTGTAGTTTTCAACACATTCTTACTGGTTCCTCCAAAACGATCAAAATCTCATCTGTGTTCGAATATTAGGTAATATTATCTTGGTGACAAATAAGTAGGGCTGTCAACGATTAATCGCGATTAATCGCATACAAATTAAAAATTTAAGTTTGACTAATATATGTGTGTGTACTGTGTGTAATTATTATGTATATATAAATACACACAAATTAATGTGTATATATATGAGTAATATATTATTAATATACAAAATGATTTTATTTATATATAATATAAATGATATAAAAATTATAATAAATACATATGCTTGTAAATATTTCTTAAATATATACATGAATGTGTTTGTATTTATATATACATAATAATTATACACAGTACACACACATATATTAGGCAAACTCAAACTTAATCTCGATTAATCGTTGACAGCCCTACAAATAAGTATATAATTTAAATCCAAAATATGGAATACATTACAGAAAATCATATAGCAAAAGGCATGAAATGGCTGTTCAATATCCACAAATGTGAATTTCACTGGCTCATAACTGAGCAACTTAAGAGACATCTAAGAAATGCTTCAGTCGTGTCTTTTGAATTGATGTATTAGTCAATATGCAGTATGTGTTTGGTTGTAAAAAGATTCGACTTCCCTGTCTGAGAAAGAAAAAAGGGTAGGTGACAGCAGATTTTCCTGACACCTGGTGTGGATACCAATGTGTCTTTCATACAGTTTATCAATATGTCAATGGCATCCTGTCTGATCTGAGGTCAGTACATGGATTGATTTAGTACAGACCACAGGGGCTTGCTTGTTTATTTTCTGCAGCTGTACTATTTATCTCATTTGTCTTTCGTCAGGATCGTCTGTACTTTGTAATGGAGTACATTAACGGTGGAGACCTGATGTATCACATCCAGCAAGTGGGCAAGTTTAAGGAGCCACAAGCCGTGTAAGACATAACTCACTTCTTACTGTCGATCAGAAAGTACAGATTAGTGTTGAACACATTAATCAAGCAAAACATCCTTTAGATGTAGACGTAAAATGCCGGTTTGTCTACACTGTGTTTGTGTGGCTATGTTTGCAATGGATTACTTACTGTTTTTGACTTGCATAAAACCAGTTAAGATGTTACCATTTTCAGGTTAACATTTTTATCATTGGAAGCAGTATAATAAATGTATTACTGTACTTAATATTCATGTGACACATTGCCACATAAAAATGTACTCATGTATAATTTAACAAGTATGGCGTCCAGTACTAATCTTGGAAATAAATATGGTTACTTTGCATTTATAATTTAATTTTATGTAAAAATCACTTTGGCAGTCGGTTCAAATAATCAGTCAAAGGCAGATGTCAGAAATCACAGCTGATATTACACACACACACACACACACACATCAAGGTCACATTTCTCTCCAAAACCAACAAAACCAATCCAACTTAGATTCTTTGAATCTGAATAAATTTAAAAGCAGTACAAATGTTACCATGTTTGATAAATGGTTTAAATATGTATTATTTTAAATTGCAATTTTGTCACGTTACAGTAATGAGAATGAGGTGTTTTTGCATTATGGTAATGAGAATTTTGTGCAGAAATGTGTTTACATAATGCAAAAACACATACTGTATAAAAATGGCACAGACAAAAAGCTGTAAAAATTCGCTCCATCAACACCCAGTCTTCACTCATGAATAAAACTGCAAACATATAACCAGGAACCATATGAGGGTGTGTGTTCATGAAGAGCTGCTCCTGAAATAGAGTTGTTCATGTTGTTATTCTAATGTATGTCTCTGTGAGCAGCTAATGCTCACGACACCACACAATTTCTTCACCTTGTCAACAGAGGCTAGACAATTTATGCTGGAACAATCAATGCTTGAACAAAGACACATTTGTTTCCTTTGCTTCGTGCAAGGGCTAGGATACCAGTCTGAGAAATACCGTGAGTGTCCTGTACGTGTTTTTGAATCTGTGATGCTTGACTAATCTACACTGTGTGTGTTAACAGATTCTATGCAGCAGAGATTGCTGTCGGACTCTTCTTTCTTCATAGGAAGGGAATTATTTACAGGTGAGTGGTTTACAGCATCTTTAGTACTTTAGTACATAGTTATTGCTCTACACAGAACTGATGAGCACACAGTAGAACTTATAGATGCAGTCACACGCCGTCAGTGTGTCAGCATAAGTGGAAAATACACTTAACGGGAGCAGATGTGACTCTCTACATGATCAAATTAGATGATCTGAGAACAGAGTCAATAACAGCTGAGTTGGCGTCAAGACAACCCCCTTGTCATCCAAGATGTTCGTGTCTTTCTTTCTTCAGTCGTAAAGGAATTATGTTTTTTGAGGAAAACATTTCAGCATCTTTCTCTATATAATGGGCTGATATGGTGCCCCGATTTTGAACTTCCACTGATGTTAATCTACTCTCCTGTCTGGTTTGTTTGTGTCAAAATCTCAGATTCTGCCTTATGATTGGTCAGTTCGCCTGTCAATCAAACTCCCTGTGAAGGGTCAATTGCAGTAAATTCAGGACAAACATGTATTGTACTGTGTAGCTTTTTCTACAAGTATCTAAAGACACCAGGAAGCAGTTGGAGTTTTGTGACTTTTAGGCCGTGTGAAAGCATTTTTTCCTGAGCCTAGCCTCTTTTTTTCAATTGTTTTCTATGGGAGTGCTGCGTTTTTTAAAACGGCAGCAGCGTGACGAGGTGCTGAGCGTTTTTTCATGCTGAGCGCTCGGTGGCTCCGGGGAACTCTTCGGGCGCTGAGTTGGAGAATATTAAACTTTGAGTAAAACACAGCGCTCATCACTGTCACTTTTAGTCAGTCATTTAATCACAGTGACCAACTGCCACTTCCTGCTTGTACAACAGCCAACAAACAACAACAACAAACACAAAATCATTCAAAACACAGACAAGTACTTTACATTGTGTCTACATTTTTACATGTAGAAATAAACTGTAGACTGTATCATAGCAGCCTCAACCTCTCAACTTGAAAAAAAAAAAAAAACATGCTGTACCGCAGAAGCACTCAAGCACTCACGACTAGATGTTTTTAGCAGAGCGCCTGGCATTTTCAGCTGGTTAAAAACACTTTTTGGTGGACACACAGCCTTAGTCCATGACTGTCGGTGTACTCCTAAAATTAACTCGGAAATTGACTATAAATATTGATGACTTGCAATCATAGCTCTTTAATAATGCTTGCAATAAGCAATATAATGAACCATAATGCTGTAATGTACTGTAATACATATGAAGCAAGCCATTTGGAGGTTAAAAGTTGTTATTTTCAATAGCTAGCATCCATTCTAGACAAATGCTACCTGAATATGATGAAAATTATAGACTCCAAGAGGTGTGGAAAACACATTTGTGTAAAAACAGAAAAAACTCAGGTGTCGTTGAAAACTCATTTGAAGTAAAAAACATAACTCGGGTATTAGCAGGCCTGAAATGCTTATGACGTGCACTATAAATATGTTTTGTCCAACTTTGTCTAAACTTTTGCCCGGTCATATGCTGTATTGATTAATAGTAGCAATCAGCGATAGAAAATGTGACCCTGGAACACAAAACCAGTCGTGAGGGTCAGTTTTTGACTGGTTTTGTGGTCCAGGGTCACAATACTAACAAACCATAACAATGAACTGTAGTTCAGTAGTTAGGCAAGACATTTGGAGGGTTAAAAAGCAAACAGTTGTCCCTAGTTTGCTTTTATTTTGTTAAAGCTCTTACACGAATTCTTCAGTAAAATGTTGTGTATAAAGCTTTAGTGGTTTTAAACTGTCAGCTGTTGTTTGCTATAGCCAACATATTCATATTCTAGAGGAATGCTACCTGAATAAGATGAAGATGATAGACGTCAGATATGTGGAGAACACAGTGTCATTAAAAACACATATTTGGAGTAAACAACATAATTCAGGGTTTAGCAGGTCCAAAACACCCATGAAATGCAGTATAAATATTCCTGTCCAGAGAATGAGTCACTCTCTGAGGAAAGAGGGCTGTAAGAAAGGCTGTTTATCTGCAACGCTGTCTGCATTCAGCTCCTCACTCGCCGTTCCCGTCCCTGCAGGGCTGCAGCGTTCAGCTCGCATTAATCATGCTCTTTGATGATGAAGGCTGAGCGTGGCTGAGGTCGCCCTGACCTCACTTATACTGCCCACTCGCACACGGCCGTACGAACCCACAGCTAAAGACCACGCTATTAACTGTGAACTGTCTGGCGGGTGAAACGAGGGGAGTTAGATAAACAGTGTCTGCCATGAACATCAGTTATCTGAGGTGAATTTCATACACTTCGTTTGTGTATTTTGTCCTCAGAGATCTGAAATTGGACAACGTGATGTTGGACTCCGAGGGCCACATCAAAATCGCAGACTTCGGCATGTGTAAGGAAAATATGTATGAGGGCATGACGACACGCACCTTCTGTGGAACGCCGGATTACATCGCCCCGGAGGTGAGAGACAACTAAGAAAGAAAAAAAACCTTTTATTTACCCATAGTGCTGCCCCAAACATGTATTACTTTATTTCTTCTGTGGAACATAAAAAAGAAAATTATCTTGGTCATTCATTAATGACAGTCCATAAGGCTGTCAAACTCCAGCTTAAGGGAGAGCGATAACAAAATTTTCTAGTCTTTTAACATGTCTCGGGTGAGAGTTGTTGAAATTGAATGACCCAGGTCGCCTCTGTCATATTCACTTCATGTAGGACACGACCTCAGGCCTTAAAGTCCTCACTCTTGCTGACCTCCCAACCGGACTCACACAACGCTATAAACACACTACCCAGGCTGATTGTAAAAACATGCCTGTGGCGACATTTCTACAAAATTATATGATATTCTGCTTCTTTTTGCAGCACTTTCAAAATGAAATGTCCAGTGAGCAGCACTAAAAGTGCATTTAGTTTTATCTGAAACTGATTAGCATGAATTGTTCAGTGTGTTATTACGTTTATCATGGCAGTTCAGAAATAAAATGTTCAGTGAGTGGCACTAAAAGGTTAACGTAGCCCCTACTAAAATCACTACCCTAAACCATACCAATAGTGTCAATAAAAGCAAACATGACATAAACATGCATTTGCTGAAATTGTGCAAAGTACAAAGTATTGTGCAAGGAACTAAGTCTTATAAAATAATAAAAAATAATATGGCACTGTAATTGTAATTTATATGAAACGGATAAAAGCTGTTGGTGTTTTACTGCCACTATCGTCTTTTTACCTGGAAATTGTATGTATCAGTATGTCTTTGGACATTTGCAAAAATAGGCACATTTTTCCATTAAGCAATTATAATTTAACTCATTTTTCTACACGTCTATTATATTACTATGTTATATTATGTTACAAAAATGTCCCATTTTTATCAGATTCAAAATACTGTCCAATTTGTTGTACAGTAAAAATAAAAATGTATTTTTCAAGTAGTATTTCAAATAGTAGTGATGCATGGTTTAGTAAATATGTAAAATAAAATATAAATATTTAATAAAATAACTTCACTATAGTTGTTGTTTTAATTGCCTTAATTAATTGTATAATTTTGTAACATTTCACTATTTGCCCAATTCAGTCATTGGTCATGTTAGATCCAGTCTGAAAGTTTAATTTATGTTTAATTTTATTTAGTAACTGATTAGTTAGCAATCTATACTAAATAATTAATTATTATTATTTCTTTTTTCGTATGTACGTATACATTAACATGGTTATTTTGTTAAATCTTATATCTTACGTCAGAAATGTTTTTTGTTACATACATGGCCACCAATAGCCACATTTTAATTTGCTCTCTTTTGCAAAGCCCACAGTGATACTGACCTGTAGATTAGCGCTGTGACATTTCCACTGAAGTGTGTGGCAGCTTGACATCTTGTGTGTGTGTGAGCATGTGTGTGAGGGGGGATCAAGAAGCAGAGCAGTGTGGGTAGCAGGAACATCATGCTCTCCACCAGCATTATGACACAAATAGAGATTCACTGTGTGAAAAGCATATTGTATGTGGGAAGAGATAAAGCAAACATAAACATGATGTATTCCTGGCAGGATCCTCATAGCTCAAAGATAGCTTTTAAAACAAACGAGGTGGCTCAGTTTTCAGGACAGAATTGGTGCTTTGATACAGAATGTGTATGTGTGTGTGTATGCGTGTTTTTGTGACATATCAGCACACAGATTTGTGTAATGACATGGGTATGACATGGGTATTACAAGGAGAGGGTGAAATATGAGGACATTCTAAGTGTCCCCATAATTCAAAAGGCTTATAAATCATACAGAATAAGGTTTTTTTTTCTTTTTTTTGAGAAAGTAAAAATGTGTGTCTCCTGTAAGGGCTAGGTTTAGGTGTAGGGTGATAGAAAATATGGTTTCTACAGTATAAAGTCTATGTAAAGTCCCCACAATTCTCAAAAACAAACCTGTTTGTGTGTGAAAGATTTGAGGAACATTTGATCTCTTTATATTGCATATAGCTCTTTGTGTTCTTTCAAGTGTTGTCTTAAAGATTTCAGCTCACGTGTTCATCTAATTCCTCACTTATTGATCTCCTCATGTCTGATCAGTAACCTTGATGATCACTGAAGCAGAAGAGTCTGGAAAACATTCAATACCAGCCATGAATTATATAAAACCAAATAGATAGATAGATAGAAAAGACAGAATTATGCTTACACATATTTACACACACATTGCATTCATTTCTACCAATTCTACCAGTTCGATTTCAGCTTTTGAAAGTTCGGCTCATGTAAACTTTGTAACCTGATTACATGTGCATATGCAATCTGTTTTGAACAAAATTTCAACACAGTGCCCAATCACCATTCAGAAAGCTGTGCAATAATGCCACTGGGGTTACCGAGGACATCATTTTGGCCATTTGCCATTTTTATGTCTAAACAAAATATTTACATTTCCATTGATTCATTTGGCAGATGCTTTATCTAAAGCGACTTACAGTTAATCAGAACATGGCAAATAAACATGAGAAGTGCCCAGTATACAAATCTTCATTCACTGTTCGAAACAATAAAAACTAGAACAGGAAGATATTAAGGGGAAATAAGAGCATAGAAAAAGTGAAGGAGGAGGCAGTTTGCTCACAGAAGAGATGAGTTTTCGGTTGTTTCTTGAAAGTTATGAGAAATAACTGAAAATATGTATGTCAGAAAATCTTTTTTTAGCAAATGATTAGTATACTTCATAGACATGTTCATTAAGATAAATGAAGATGTTAGTGAACCTAAACATAATGTATAGCATATGCTATCTTTATTTATTTAAATAGTGCTTTTTACCATATAGATTGTGTCAAAGCAGCTTTAAAGGGGTCATCGGATGACCATTTTCCACAGGTTGATATGATTCTTTAGGGTCTTAATAAAAAGTCTATAATATACTATGGTTAAAAATTCTCAATGGTTGTGTAAAACAACACCCTTTTTACCTTTCCAAAATCAGATCTGCAAAAATCATCTTATTCTGGTCGAGGCTGCTTTAAATGCAAATGAACTCTGCTTGCCCCGCCCCTCTCTACTTTCTGTGGAGTGACGAGCTTCACGGAGAGATTGTTTACTTTAGCCGCATTTAGTGCGTTTAGCCGCTAAGCTTGCTAACTAGCACATTATTAGGAAAGGTGATCGCAAAGATTCATAAAAAAACCCTTACTCACTTCTGCTGTAAGTGAAGCTGGATCACGAATGATTCGCGTGAACATAGACAGATATATGTAGATCGGGAGGCACATTCCCTTCACAAACAAACGTAATCTACTGCATCTTTAGGGCTCAGATGTCGGGAGTAAATGACGACCACTATGTTCATTATTACATCCAGCAACACAACACCTCAATCGCTCAATCGGAGATATTCTTGTCTAACTTACATCCCTGCTCCGNCATCGAAACAAAGAGGACGGACTGTGACAGCTGATCTGAGGTAAAATGCTCATGTCAATCAACTATCGTGGGAGCGACCTCTGTCGGTGTGACGTCACAACGACAGGCATCTGAGAATGGCTCGATTTGAAAAAGGGGATATTATTTTTACATATTAATTAAAAACCACTGCATGGATTTTTATCATTATAGGGTAGATTTGTACATTGCCAACACACATTAATGTTCAAACAACAAAAAGTGAACTTAGCATGCGATGACCCCTTTAAAGTATTAAACAGGAAAATAGTGTATCTGTGCAATCCAATGTCCCCAACTAAATAAGCCAGAGGCAAAAGTGGCAAGGAACCAAAACTCCGTGAGTGACAGAAATGGAAAAAAAAAACCTTGGGAGAACCCAGGCTCAGTCAGGGGACCAGTTAACCTCTGGCCAGACAAAACCAGCAGTTTCCAGGTAATTCCGAAAATTTAATTTGTACTGAGCTCAATCTGAATAAATGTCCAGTTGAGCTAACAATATGATTATACTGTAAATATATGTACTGTTGAGTGAACTGTCACACATTGAGGAAAAGCATTACATATTAAATGCAATCATACAAATGTATTTTATACATTTGCATAATTATATGCATAGATATACAATTATATCCATTTATACATACATAATAATTAAAAGGGTTGCAGAGAACACACACACATTGCTAAAAATGCCGTGTGTCATCACAGCCTTGAGAGTATTCTGAATCTAAAGAAGGTCAGCGTGACTTCATCATATCAGCATCTCCATTAGAAACTCCAGCACGTCCATGTCCTGACAGAATCATTTATTCATCCATAAGCAGCCCTTCCACCCTCTTCATCTGTCCTGACTTTATTCAAACCCTTCAGTCCTCAGCCAATCACAGACCAGCCCCCGTCTGCGGTCTTTATATTACTGCAGATGGGATTTTATTTTTGGAAACACAATGAAGTTTTTATTTTTATACATACAGTTCTCTAGATTACTGGTCTGAGCAGCAGATGTTCGGTTCTCCAGACATCAAAATTTGCTGTTACATTTTGGGGAAAAAATCTCCCTTTTAAAAAAAACTTTATGCCGGTACCATAGTGCAGTGATGATGTCATATGGTTGATGAATATCAAACATATCCAAAAACCATGGTACTTTGTGTACTTTGTACTCGTTGTGTTGTCTTTGCTTCCAAATTTCTCACTCACAATCATGAAGCAGTCTTTACTGGACATCCTGTCTTTAGCCAATGCTAATGAAGACATGATCAGATATATTGACCTTCCTGGTTCTAAAAGCAATTATAACCCTGTGAATAGATCAATAGTTTAAATTTGCTCTTGAAAACAGATGCTGGGAGAAGACTTAATCAACAGCTACGCTCAGCTGCATGCTTTCTGCCATTTTATTGACAGTGGAAAGAAGAGAGATGACATGAAAATTATGTGAAAAAGAGGGGGAAATGACATGAGACAGATTTAAACTTGCTTGTATAAGAATCGCATCTCAGTATGTTGGAGCATGTGACATTTTGTCATAGCGGTGTTGCGTAACAATAATAAAACATCTACCATTTTAGAATAAATAGACTTGGACATAAATTGTACAGGACAGATTACCTGTCCTGGTCATATGCACACAAAAATGAGCAAACTAAACAGAAAAATACCTGCCCACATAAAGGGAAAGGACTCTTATGTAGGAAACTGTAGTTACAATCATGAAGCGAGATCCACTATGTTCTCTAATTAAACTGATACGTTGACTCACCATGATTTTTGGTGAGCTTTTCTTCCTTGTCAGTGTTTAGACAGACCCCAGGAACAATTGCTGTTCTAGGCCACTTTTTTATTTTATTTTATTTTATAAGAGTGTTATTACAGAGCATAAATTAAACATTCAGTTGCTTTGAACACTTGTATTGTGAGCGATGTGAAAAATCAGTTTTGTTAGTTGGAATGTATGATGTGTTCATCTGTTTATTTGTGTGTGTTGTGTGTCAGGACGTTTGAGGTCAGGCTGTTGATGTGAATGCTGGCAGACAGTCTGCTCTGTGACTGTGAGCAGACGGTCAGTAGACACATAAAACATGCTTAATGTGACCTTACCCTGTATGCATTGTATCAGATACTCAAGAGCTTACTGTTCCTCTCCGAAACAGCCAGTGTCACTCAAACACTGGTCCAGATCGTTCAAATTCTGATCAGGCAATGAAGATGAATCAAGTCAACACTGCACTGTAAAAAAAAAGAAAGAAAAGAAAATTATAATTTTAAAATAACTGTGATTTTTTTTCAGGTTGTTTTCTTTTATTTTGAATTGCAGTCAAAACTCTGTACAAATTTTCTGTAAATTAACTACTTGGCTGTTGTTTTAAGTATTATGACATTAATGACAAATTACAGTAATTCACATTTGTTATACAGAAAAACTATTGTGTTTTTATACAGTATGTTTTCTGTTTTCTTAAATTATGAACAAATGCATGCAAAATTACAAAAAGCTCTGTAATTAATACAATAACAAAACTGTTAGATGATAAAACTGTTAAATGACTGGCAGCAGTTTTGCTTTTTTTTTTTACAGCAGTCCTGTAAGGTTATGACAGTCAGAGTTTTTTTGAATCATTAAGGAGTATTGAATTGAGGCTTTCTAACTCACGCAAACATCAAGAATCAGCACATGAATCTCAAAAAAAAACCTTGTTTTGTGATGATCAGAGCTGATTTGAATCTTTTGTCGATGGTCACCATTGTTGAGGTTCATGTACAGTTTCTTGATGTGTGTCACTCTACATGCTCTTATTTATACAATTTCTTCAAAAAATTTCCCAAACTTTCAAAATATCAAAGCAGGATTGGACTTTATGCATTAAAATCGTAAGACTACAACAGGAAATTATTATTTTTTTTTTTAACATGCTAAAACATTATTCAATTTCATAATATCTGAGTCTTTGTTGCTGGTTTTGTCATAACAAATGTGCTTTCAAAAAACAGTTACTGCAACCAGTAAAAAAAAAACATTTTTTCCTCATAATAACTTTGATAACCGATTTGAATCACTGTACTGGACACATGCACTACTGAATGTAATAAGAATATTTTCTTTTTCTTCCATCATGCTGTAGAAAGGATCCAGATGATTTTACTTCCTGCGTGTCTGTATTTTATGAATTTTTGCAATATCACAGGTTTGCATACAATTTGTAGGGCATGTTACATTTGTTTTAAAAAGAAAAAAAAACGTTATATATTTATGTAGTTATTTAGTCAAAGTCATTGTTTTATGATTTCAGTTGTTAGAAATAGGTGAATCAAATCAAAATGATATCAAAATTTCCATTTTTAGCAGAGAGGTGTGGTATAGATATTTGGTGAGTTTAAATTTAGCTACTGTTTGTGCTCTGCTAATTTTACAGTATGTGACATATCTAATAGTTATCTCTTGAAAGAATGTGGCATGTGTGACTTCACTGCTTTTGAGAAAGTAATGGGCACCAATTTGTGCCCTATTTGTGGAAAGTGGCACAACTTTGCAGTCATTTCCAAAGCAAACCTGAAGAGGAAGAGAGTTTGCAGTCTGACATGAAACATACACTCTCTATGCTTAACAAAGCTCTCATTAACTACCCCTGTGATTATACACACTCACTGGTGTGTGTGTGCTGAATATGTGGGTGTAAATGGACTGGTGAGGGGAAAAAAGCAATTATTACAGCAAATGGTTAAAAATAGCAGAGTGCCAACCACCCCCTTGAGCAATAATGATACGTGCATTGTGCTCTTGACAAATGAATGGAGGTTGAATAGAGTTTCCCAAGAGCCCATGAGAGATGAATGAATGACTGGACAGAAAATGATGCACATGTTAATTTCCTCTTCCCCCAGATAATCGCCTATCAGCCGTACGGGAAGTCGGTGGACTGGTGGGCGTACGGTGTGCTCCTCTACGAGATGCTGGCTGGGCAGGTAGGTGGACGTTCGCAGAAAGTTCTTGTGAATCATTTAAAATTCTCTTTAGTACTCAAATGAGTCAGAAGCCAGGGCTTTTCAGAGCCGCTTTGAATAACTGTGATTGCAGCCCTGCTGTGATCAGCGAACGCCACAGAAAATGACTTGCAGCAAAACACGCTGTCTCCGAGCAACAGAGCACGAAGGAGAGGATTGAGATTTTGGTTTGCACAAGATGCTTCTGATGGAAGAAGAATTTTTATGCATTCATGTTCCATTTATGTCCTGCAGAATTTTGTATTTTAATTATCTCATGGTTCAATACAGTTTAATTTCTGTAGGCAGTATTTATGAACAACTGTCAGAAAAAAATGTAACAGTACAACAGCTTTTTCAGGGGTGCAGTACCTTTGTACATTATTTACCGCTAAGTGTTCATAATAGTACCATAAGAGTAATATTTCTATCTTTAGGGTACATAGGGTACTAATATGCACCCTTCAGGTGTAAAAATGGTATAATGGTGTCCATTTGAGGGAACTGCCCCAACGACAAGCTGTTGTACCCCTAATGGTGCAATTTTTGCACTTTTTTTCTGGCAGTGCATAATGTTGATTTCAGATTTTGTCAAATAACTTTCAAATATCAGAATCTTGCAGTGAAAGTCTGTGGGACATAAACATTGCATAAATAAAAAGTTTTGAAAGTACACACTCTAGTGTGATAAAAGCACTGATATCAACACATATTTTATTCTTAGAATGTTGCATTGATATTTTAGATCAGAGATGCCTAAACCAGGGCCTGTGGGACAAAGTTGGATCGTGATGACCTTTAATTTGGACCATCATGCAACATCACAAGAGAAGAGAAAAAACAAACAAACAATAGAAATAGAAACAGAAAAAACAATAGAAAAAAACATCCCATCTTCATTTCTTAATTATATTTTTGTTTTAACTTTTTTTTTTTTTGCATTGAAATAAACTTGCAATTGAATTTATTAAGTACAAAATGTATAAAAATGTACCTTTTACATTTACTTTTGGCCCACAACCCTTAGTCAAGTTTGATTTTTGGCTCTTGCATTAAAAAGTTTGGGCAACTCTGCTGTAGATCCTTGTTTTGACAAATCTGGTTACAGTTCAAATTCTGAGAAAGAATCTGGAAGCTTCATTTACTGTTTGAGGAGATTGTTATTAGACAAAATAATTTATTTTAATATATTCGTAACACTTCATTTTAAGGGCCAATTATCACTATTGCTTGTTAGCATGCATATTACTAGCATATTAGCTGTTTAGTAGTACTTATAAAGCACGTCTTATTTTGCCTCACTAGGAGTCTATTGAGGCAAAAGTCATAGTTAATAGTAGGTTAATAGTGAGAATTGGTCCCCAAACTATATTTTAAGGTCTAGTTCTCGCTATTAACAAACCGTTAACCACAGCTTGAGCCTCAATAAACTCCTAATTTGCTGCTTATTAATTGTTAGCAAGGTAGTTGTTAAATTCAGTTATTGGGTAGGATTAGGGATGTAGAATATGGTCATGCAGAATATGTGCTTTATAAGTACTAATAAACAGCCAATATGTTACTAATAGGCATGCTAATAAGTAACTAGTTAATAGTGAGAATTGTTCCCTATACTAGAGTGTACCGTGTGACCAATATATTTATATAATATCTTATATTTGATTATAATCTCTTTTCACTTTTAGAATGTAGCAGCGGTACTTTGCAAAAACACAAAAAATGGTTTACTTGCAGAACTGGTTTTATACAAAGACACACAGACATTTAATTGACATGCATTGGCTTAATGAACTGCTTTATTTGTCCCTTTCGGAGTATTCTCTATTGATTTCAGTGAGATTCATTTATATACAGAGTGCACCCCAGGCCTCAGTTTGAAACGCACTTCCTGTGTCGTCTATACTTTCTGCCAGAACGGTTACCAAGGTTACGTCATTTACATCTCAGCTTTCTCCCGCTGACTCCTGAGTCCAATTACCCAACAGAAAAATCTTGTTATACACTTGATGTGTTTCCCTTTAAATGATTTTGTCTCGGACATCCCCATCCTGGAATGATTTCTGCTTATGTAATATGTCATCCCACTGCTCTGAGGATACAGTGTTTTAAAAAATGTGAAAAAGTGTAAAATGACTCTGGAATCATGACCGAAATGTATATTGTTCCTGTTTAGAAACTCTGAAGCATTGAGTATGGTGGATGTCTGCTAATAACCCACCTCTGTCAGGATGAGGGGGTGGAAGCCGTCAGTATTCCTGGAGAACTTAAGATGGATTGAGATTTAGGGTTTCAGAACTGTGACAAATAGGACAGAGAAAAAGACTGCAAGTTTATTAAAAAAATAACAGCTTAGCTACTTGATAATATAAATATGACAACAATAGATTGTTGGGTCACACTTTATTTTAAGTTCAAATTCTTGCTATTAACAATAAATTAACTATGACTTTTGCATCAATAAACTCCTAAATTTGCTGCTTGTAAATAGCTAGCAATGTGGTTGTTAAGGGTAGGATTAGGGATGTAGAATATGGTCATGCAGAATATGTGCTTCGTAAGTACTAATAAACAGCCAATATGCTAGTAATATGCATGCTAATAAGTAACTAGTTAACAGTGTGAATTGGTCCCTATACTAAAGTGTTACCGACTGTTGTCATGTGTTAAGAGAATGAGCATGTTTATTTAAACAGGTACAGTGTTGATGCAATTGTTGTGATCTCTCAAGATAGCAGATTAACACAACAAACCAATGGGGGCTAAAAAAATTTCAAGACGCATATTGCACTTTATTAGTTGGTTGACATGTTTTTACCCTAGAAATGATAATTTAAAAATATAATTTTTCAGCAGCCATTACTACAATTTTTTTATATATTTATTTATTTTTGAAAGAAATTAATACTTTAATTCAGCAAAAACCATTATGTCAAACTGTAATATTTCACAGTATTACTGGTCTTTCTGTATTTTTGGTCGAATAAATGCAACCTTGATAAATATATGAGACTTTCAAAAGCATTAAAAATCCTACTGATCCCAAACTTTTGAACAGCAGTGTACATACAGTTGATGTCAAAAATTTGCATCCTCTTTTCAGAATAATTAAATATGTTAATTATTTTACCAAAATAAGAGGGATCATACAAAATTGCATGTTATTGTTTATTTAGTACTGACCTGAATAAGATATTTCACATAAAAGATGTTTACATATAGTCCTCATAAGAAAATAATAGTTGAATTTATAAAAATGACCCGGTTCAAAAGTTTACATCCCTTTGATTCTTAATACTGTGTTCTTACCTGAATGATCCACAGGGTCAGCCTGTGAATTTGAATATCAGAGTAAATTAAACTTATTTTTTAAGTATCTTCTGTAGCTTCTGAAAGGCAGTACTAAATGAGAAAAAAAATATGATATTTGGGCAAAATAAGACATATGTTCACATCTTTCTGTTCAAAAGTTTACACCCCTGGCTCTTAATGTATTGTCTTTCCCTCTGAAGCGTCAGTGAGAGTTTGAACCTTCTGTAATAGTTGCATATGAGTTGTCCTCAGTGTGAAAAGATGGATCTTAAAATCAAATCAAATACACAAAAATGCTAGAAAACCAAAGAATTTGTGGGACCTGAAGCTTAACAGTTCTGGACAACCAAGGGACTCATGAAAAACTAAACAAACAAACACAGCTGTGGATTATTCAGGTAACAACACAGTATTAAGAATTAAGGGGATGTAAACTTTTGAAATGGGTAATTTTTATAAATTCAATTATTAATTTTTCTTGTGGACTATATGTAAACATCTTTTATGTGAAATATCTTATTCAGGTCAGTACTAAATAAACAATAACATGCATTTTGTATGATCCCTCTTTTTTCGGTAAAATAATTAACATTTTTAATGATTCAGAAAGGGGGATGCAAACTTTTAACCTCAGCTGTAAACATATTGTATGCATGTTTTATATAAATCAACAACTGTTTCTGTTTTTCAACTGTTTTTAATAGCCTCCATTTGATGGCGAGGACGAGGATGAGCTGTTTCAATCCATAATGGAGCACAATGTGTCCTACCCCAAATCCCTGTCTAAAGAGGCAGTGTCCATCTGTAAAGGGGTGAGTCCCAAGACATCAGCAGGGCCTCCTTTATTCCTCTAAATGCCTGTATGCCACCGCTCACTGAATGAGAAAAGAATAATGCGAAGGCTATATTCGAATTAATTTTTCAGCTTGGATTAATAACTGGCATACTTTAATATTGCTGTCAGCTCAAGTCATGGAAATATCACCTCCTATAATAGTTGAGTGGAAGATAATAATATTTCATTACATTTGTCTTTCCACCATTCTGTTTGATTATGTTCCACTGCGAAACAAAAAATTAATATGATTCATGGTGATGATATAAATGTCAGTAAAGGCTGTGACGATAATAACGGCCTTTAAGATGCATGATTACTAATGTAGGGAGATCAATAGTTAATGTAGAATAGTTTCAAATCTCATTATGTATATTAGATGTTTTGGGCACTGTCTGATTTTTCTTAATGATTATAAATGAACGTTAATGAGTGTTAATAAGACTCCAATGTTAGTTACAGATTTATTTTTTCACTTAAGTGATTTCAGTTCAAATTTAGCACAGCCAGATTGGAAAAACTTCGTATTGCACTAGTGTATTTTAGCGGTTTCTATATAATGAAATATAAATTATTATTATAAATATTTTATGCTTCAAATTTAGCCTACCTACCTACCCATATGCTCTTTCATGATTAAATCTGAGGTAGATGAGCTCTGGTTTAATAATCTCCCTCTTCTCATCCGCACACACAGCTGATGACGAAGCATCCATCTAAGCGTCTAGGTTGCGGTCCAGAGGGTGAGAGAGATATAAAGGAACAAGCTTTCTTCCGCAGAATTGACTGGGAACGGTTGGCCAACAGAGAGATTCAGCCTCCTTTTAAACCCAAAGTGGTGAGTGTGAATATGATGTGTTTATACATCTATGACCTTTTCCAGCGCTGTTGGTGTTGGATGGCAACTCGCTGTCTCAGGTCACAGCAGACCACACTGTATATTGTCTAGTTACTTACATAACCTCTGTTCTTTGATAATAGTTTGATGTGTTCTAGTCTCAGCCTCAAATGACTGTCTCATTGGTCATCTAATTCACCAATGGTTAGCTGCTATGTTGCTTCCTAGTGGAGTTTTTAACTATCATTAATGTGTTTTTCCTAAAAGCATTGTAATTCCATGATTCTAAAACTATTGTTCCAAGGAACAAGTGCAAACAGCTTTTTGTTTTGACTTGTACTTTAATAGATCATTCTCTTAAGCAAATTAAGCAAACAATCGTCCAGTTCAGTCTATGTGAGTCATTCTATAATTAGGGGTACATGACATGTCCATGGACTCTATTATCAATTTGACTAACTTTTCACTTCAAGAAATGATCACTTTTATATCAGGGGACATTTCTAATTTATTTAATACAAAAATTTAACAGATACCTATCTTTTATCTTGCAAAAACAACATATTCTATACTAAAATTAGCTGTTTTTGTGCTGTCCGATTTGGTAAATGTAAGATTTTGCCCTTCAGATTAGCTCTAAAAGACATGTTTCTGCATATATTTCTTATACATATTTGTCAAAAATAACATTAAAGGCGTGCTATTGTGCTTTTTCACTTTTTGAGTTTTAGTCAGTGTGTGGTATGTATTTTTGGGCATAAAAAGATCTACAAAGTTACAAAAAAAGTCCACTCCAAAGGGAGATATTTAGTTTTTAAAAAATCTCGTTTCTAGAACTACAATGAACGGCTCCTTTGTACTACAGCGTTTGTTTACCACATGCAATGAAGTCCCAACGCGGTCCATTAGAATATCATTAAATTAAATCCCGCCTACGGAAATTCTAATTGTTGGGCGGTGGGTAGGAAGGAGGTGGGGGATTAGCCTAACTTTATCGATGCAGCACGGAGAGCCGCTTGAACAAGCCGCAGCGCGGCGGGTATAAACACAAGCATTGACTAGAGTGGCCGCTTCAGAGCTGTAATGCGCTGCAGACATTTGCAGTACAGGAGGTCGAAACACATGCTCCGTGTCGGAGCAGTAATGCGCTGCAGATGTGTGCAGTGTGTGGTAAGAGATTTATTTATCATACAGTGTAGATAGCTTCACTTATAACGTGAGTGTTTTTTAAAATGCATAAACTTACACTAGAATAGGCTAGGCTGATTAGTGATGTTTTTTGATAATGTTAGGCTGCTTTTAGCCTTATGCTGGAGCTGGTTTCGGGCAATGAAACTAAGTATGTAAAATAATTAAATACGTTAGCATGGTAATATCATGTATCTGTGATCTCTCAGGCTGAGGAAAGGACTCAGCACTACTGTAGTGTATTATTTACTCACCCTACATGCATCCTAGGTGTATATGACTTCCTTCTGTCAGACGAATGCAATCAGAGTCTAATAAAGTCTAATAAAGTGCATCCATCCATAATAAAAAGTGTCTCACACGGCTCCCAGGGGTCTCCTGTAGCGAATCGATGCGTTTTTGCAAGAAAAATATCCATATTTAAAATGTAAGATTCACTTTTAATCTAGCTTGCGCTACCTGCTTTGACAAGGGGCGTGGCAGTACTGAAACACCATCTAAACTGTTCGCTAAACACAACGCAGTGGGACAGCTAACCAATCATAACACATTTCCTTTTTTCGGAAGGCTTGCCTTCACCCGGAACTAATCGAGCCATTAGTGCCAGGCTGGGAGAAAGGTATTGTATTAATGTAAATTATGTGAATTTTTTTCGAAACACCAAGCATGAGAGCATGTTCTAGTACACCCCCAAAACAAAATCAAGACTTTGAAAAAGAGCACAATAGGACCCCTTTAAATTATGAGAAGGACGTTTTTAAAAATATTTTGCTCATGCACTGAACTTCTGAACTTATTTTCACAGTGTATTTCTTATTGAGAAATTATGGCCTTAAATGTTTTTTT
>JAHKKF010499165.1:0-12893 GCA_019740295.1 Labeo calbasu | reverse complement strand
ATCTTGGATGACAAGGGGGTGAGTACAGTATCTGTGAATCTTTGTTTTGGATGTGGACTTCTCCTTTAAGACTGGTTTTGTGGTCCAGAGTCACATATTAAAGATATATTTGATCGTGAAGTGCATATTTCACTGGGTTTATTGTTCTCAAATAAATTTTATGTATGTTCGATCTGACTGATAAACCCGTCAGGACAATCTGTAGCCACAAATATGTGTTTTTTAATTAACCGATTATCATCAGTAATAAACATAATCCGTTCATGCATAATTAATTGTTGCACATTAGGAGACACTGTAAAACAAACTAAGTTTATTAAATCAACTTTATATGATTAGCGTGTAATATCTGAACATGAACACAAGGCAATATGAATGTAGTTTGTCTCCTGATGAAGTCATGTGTTGTTCACGCTCTGTTGCTTAAACAAACATTTACTCTTGATGTAATAAAGCTGTAAACCCACTTTTCATGCACAGTTCTATGGAATCTAGTCAAGATGAATATATGATACTATATTATAACATCATATAATATATAGTGCCGTTTGTGGTACTTGGTTGACTTGGTTTTTATTTGTTTTTGTGTTGTGGCCACGTCTTTTTTTGTTCAAGTTTTTTCATTTCTATTAAGATTTCCTCACTTTATACAGCATTCATAGGCATTTTAGCTAAACCCTCTAGCCTTTATTTACTTTGGTGGAAAACTGTTATTGGATACTAGTATAATGGCTAGTAGTGGTCAGATATGTTTGCGATTGCATTAATGGATGACTAAGTGAATGTGGATGTCTTGTAAGTGAGTGTCAGTATTAGAGATAAAACAGCTTTTTTCATTGATAAGCTCTCTGTTAGTATTTTTCTCAGTCTAGTGTTATCGGTGTGAAGCGCAGGGTTTTGTGTTGTTCACACATTGTCGTGTTCTGAATGCGGTTCATAATGCAGCGCTGGTTCACGTCACACACAGGAACACCAACTTTTCTCTGCTCACTGCCTCGTTCAGGTCAAATGTAATGGCAGAGCAACAGTTTGAAGAGTTAGTAGGTTATGGTTAGTTAAGCTGATGACGTGTTTACAGCAGACAGCTGAATTTAAAGACACAGTAACACCAGAACTCACCTCACGCTCTCAGATCATCTGTTATTAGTTGTAAACATGTCAGGATGTAGGTGTTGCAGTGTTTGAGCTCTAGTGAGGTCACATGAATGCTGAGATCGTGACGTGTGTTAGTTCATGTCTGGACGCGTATGTTAAGATCACATGCTGTTGAATCATACCGATCAATGTTATCAGTATATCAACGCTGTTCTTGATTGTTTTCTGTAGTATTTTTGTCTCGTGTTGGATTGTGTTGCTGTCATTACAGTGGAGTCGGCACACACTCACTCTGTGTTATGTAACTGCGTTAGTCTCTGACAAACAGCTCGATCCGCTCAGGCACGTGTGTGTGTGTGGTTCAGGTGTACCCTACGTTATGGAGACAAAAAATCTCCACAAAGATGGCAATATCCAAAATCCCTGTCCTTGTGGGAACATTTTTTGGTCTCCATGAGGAAACAAGCATATAAATGATGCAGAGTGAGAGTTTTAAAATGCCTGTAGTTTAGTGTGACAGGTAGGTTTAGGTGTAGGGTTAGAGTACGGACATAAAAAATACAGTTTGTACAGCAGAAAAAACATTACGGCTATGGAATGAACCCATAAAACATGGAAACCAGTGTGTGTGTGAGTCGCATGCTCTTTCTGTCTGTCATTCTGCTCTTTATCTCTGTGACACGGCTGATTTTCTGCACGCATTCACGCAGGCAGAGACTCTGCAGTGTTTCATGAGTCAGTACAGTAGAAACGCTGCACATTTACAGTGCGTCTCATAAAATCGATCTATGAGCTCCAGCTGCACGATCCCTGCTCTTTTAAAACATCTCTATATATTTTGTATTCATGTTTATTTCAGTTTTAGTTTTAGTATTTTATTACATCCGGTTACATACAAAATACAAATGAGTTTTGTTTTTAGAGTAACTCCTGCACTGTATCAGTGATCAAGCGCTGCAGTCGAGGCTGTTTTCGGGTTCAGGTCGGTGTGGAAGTGCTGTATCGAGCATCTGGATCCAGATGAGATTTCAGGAGATTCAGCAGCAGCGTCTGCGTGCTGAGCCGACCGTCTTTCCTCTGCCAGAAACTTTAGAGGACGCGACGACACCGCACATCTCTGTGTGTCTGAGTGTGTCATCAGTATCTGTGTGTGTGTGTGTGTGTGTGTGTGTTTCTGTACTGTACTGTGGCTAACATCAGGGCTCATCAGATATCACAGCAACTCTAAACCTTAATCAATTTAAAACAAATTCCCATAAAGTGTCTGAAAAAATGTAAAATAAGCATAATGCAATATTAATTCAAAATCACTAAATATGAGTAAAAGGGGACAGTTCGCCCAAAAATGAAAGTTCTGTCATGTACGCACCCTCATGTTGTTTTAAACCTGTGTGAGTGTCTTCTGTTGAACACAAAAGGAGATATTTTGAAGGATAGTGGTAACCAAACAGTTGATGGGAGACCATCAAATGTTTGGTTACCCTGATTGGTAAATTATGACAGAAATCTCATTTTGGGTGAACTGTCTCTTTAAGAGTCACCTTGATCTCTGGTTATCCATCAGAAAACACACATACTGATTGACCATTACTGCTGTGTTTGAAAACAGAAAGTGTGTTGTCAGTGTCTGTTGGTGCTGCCACTAGGAACAGTGACTTTTGAATACGTACACTTTTTGATAATATTGCTTATTTGAAACTGCTTTGCGTTATATTTGCACAGGAATATGAATATGAAGACACTTACTGGACCATGGTAGTAAACCAGTCCAGGGCCCGCATTCACAAACATTTTATCTTAACACTAATAGTTCTTCTAAATAGCAGTTAAAGTTTTTAGATAAGAGTTTTCCCTTAAAACCTGTTCACAAAGCTGCTGAGACAAACTTTTACAAAGGAATAGAGAGAAGCCTTAAGCTAAGAGTAAGGGCGGGTTGACTTCATTGCAATGGATGACGTCAGCATGCTCACTAACTACACTGTAAAAAATAAAAAACACAATTTGTTGAGTCATCTTAAAATAATTTGTTACCCTGCTGCCTTAAAATTTTAAGTTCAGTCAACTCAAGTTTAGTCAACTTGAAATGTAAAGTTGTACTACGTAACAACTTAGATATTTGTGTTTGCTAAACTTAACAGATGGCTAAGTAACCCAGCTGCCTTAATATTTTAAGTTGATTCAACTCAAATATCTTTTGAGTTGTCACTTAGTATAATTTAACATTTCAAGTTGAATAAACTTTTTTTTTTTGAGTTAACTGAACTTAAAATTTTAAGGCAGCCAGGTTACAAATTATTTTAAGTTGACTCAACAGATTGTTTTTTACAGTGTATGCGCACAGTGATTGGCCGAGGGGTCAATGTTAGAGATTTAGTCATAGAAATATTGTGCAGTGCAATGTTACGTTGCCATTTTCAAATAAAGATTTAAAAATAAAAATGTTGCCACATCCAAATAAAGATGTTAAAATACAGGCTAAGAGTCACTAATTAAACAACTATATGTTTAGTTTAAATGTCAGCATCTTACATGTATGCTTATCCAAAACAATGTGAATATGTATATAAACAGCCTTTTAATAAACAGAGTAGAATAACTATGGTGAAAACTATTTTAGGATAGTTTGTGGCTTGGTCTTAGCTACTCCTAACGTTCCATAGATTTAGGAGCTAGTTTTAGTACTAAAACCTTTTGTGAAATACTTTAGAGCAAACATTTAGGAGTCCTACATTTAGGACTGACACGTCCATTATTTGTAAGATTTTCTCCTAAATTGAGCTACTTTTAGCCTTAGGATGTTTCGTGAATACGGGCCCAGGTCTTTAACTACTATGGCGTCCGGTACACCATCCAGCATCATTTGACCTGTTATACAATGTGAAAACATGTAGCAACCAACAAACAACCATTTATTAGCCAAACAGCGCTCACTTGATTTGTGTGAGTCACGTAAACTGTATTTTATATTACTGTTTATCATTTTTATTTTATTGCCCACCCATACTTCAGATCATCCTTTATTTGGAATGACTTCCTGATGAGTAACACTGAGCATTTTCTCTTTTGTGCGTGTGATGGAAATATCAGACCCTGTTGTGAGCAGGTGACTCTAGACCGTCTAATTTCTCAGGAATAATACAATGCAATTCATTTTTTGTTAATATCGAGCTAACACAATATGATTGTGATCTGTGAGAACTGACGTCACAAGTCCACTAAAAATCACCAAAACAGCAGCTGATTCAAACACACGGAGACTTGAACGGCTATAAATCAAAGTGAGGTTAGTGGAGAGAGCAGATCGTGCTGACGGACTCTGGTCTGATGAATGGCGTGTAGAAGCGTGACTCAAGCGAACGGATCATTTCTGAGACCGCTGTCATTTTTAGAGGCTTTGCTCATCTACAGTATGTCACGTTACAGCATCCATCACCTTTATGTGATATTTATGATTTATGATGTATGTGAACGCACTCGTTAGGATGCTTGCGCACATGTGATGCTATAAATAAAGAGCGATGCGTTCTATCTGACGTGTTGTGTGTGCTGTTTACGCACCACGAGTAAAGCCAGAGAATTCATCATAAATCCATTTTTAAATTATTTAATTAGTTATATTAAATCATTTGAATTAATAACTCACAAAGAGAAGCATATTGCCTTAGGCCTGTCATTCAGACTGTCTCTCAACTAGAGCACAACACCTCAGAGACAGTTTACAGACTTTTCTCACATTTATAGACTTTATGTTTTGTCTCACGATTTTACTAATCTTGATTTTTTTGGCTTAATAAGAAACTACATTTTCAGTTTGTTTCTCAGTGAACCCTACCGTATGCGCTCAGAATACATGTACTCGCGTGTGATTATTTTATGGCATCTCTGCATCCCTTTTTAAAAGCTGTGTAGAGGTCACCACTCAGTGCCATCAAATAGATAAGCGTGAGCAGGACGTTTTTTTGTTTCTCTTTTTATGTTCCGCAAAAAAGAAGGAAATGCAGATTTAGAGCGACGTCGGGGTGAGAAACTAGTTGCTGAATTTTCATTATGTGTGCAAAGTTTCCTATTGATGTGAAGGGGTGAATAAACTCCAAGCAGATGGAAGCCATTGTTTGCTAATAATTGTAATGTATGGCAGTGTTTTACAGGGCTACTCGTTCATTTTGTGGGTTTGACAGCCATTAATGCTCATAGTTTTAAATGATTCTAATGTCTAGCTCTTGTCTCATGCTTACATCAGCAGCTAGTTTATTATCTGCCAGGTTATTTCCAAAGCTATGTGAATTATTATTATTATTATTACTATTATTAAGAACTTTTTTTGAGAAGTGATTTCAAATTCACAATATTTCTAAAGTCTGAGCAGTATGAAAGTATCATTTGTTTGAGATTGTGTAATGCAGCCGCGGTGGTGTGCCGAACCCCTCCGGAACGCGTCTCTCGCAGTCACGAGCCTTTTAAACTCCTGAAAGAAATTATTCAGGAGTTTTTAGCCCCAATATGTCACGCAGGCGCTTTCTCCAGTGCATTAGGCCACACGAGCTGAACGTGGACAAATATAGCCTGGACACACACCCTCTTCTGCTTTGTGCCGGATACCCGAAGGACTGCATCTGCCTAAGCGCTCAAAACAGGATGAGGTGTTTAAAAACAGAGCCTGAGTCAAACGACGGACAGACCGCTGACCCACGACCACAGGGCGTCTGTCCCTGGAGTCACCCCTGGGGCTGGGAGACCTGCATGTGTCTTCATGCATTTTGATACGTTAGAGGTTATGGCAGAACATACTGAGCAGTTGTTTCTTAACGGCAAATGTAAACTAAATTCTAAATTCCACTCTTGTGATAACAACCCAAGCGGTCTCACCGAGGATCAAAATTACGTGAGCGAAGTTGGCATCCAAAAAAACAGTCTGAAACTAGAACTACAGAGCGCTTAAACCAGTAGCTCCTCTCCATTACAGTGAGACACGAGTTTTGCATGCTACACAGCACCACTATAATCTCATTCACAAGCTCTAGATCCGTCCACCTCTCCCTAACTACCATTGTCACAAATTGGAACGCACCATGTTTTTAAAAAATAAACTCTTTGTCTCACAATATAATTTATACTTAAAAATCAGCAACAGCAGTTAAGTGGATAAATACAATTAACATAAATAAAAAGAGGAGATAAATAAAACATTTGCATAAACATTTCCATAAAATAGCTAAAAGAGTGCTTCTCCTCAAGTTCACACTTCTTATTGCCACGCCCTCTCTGCTAGATCAGGAAATACATAATTATAACATTGCATCAGAAACAATAGGAGCACAGTAAAAACAGTGATCGAAGACAACTTTAAGGTCACACCATCACAACTCTTCACCAGTACTGACTGCTGAATTCTGCTCTTAATAATTTACTGACTACTGAATTCTGTACTTCACTAGTACAACAGCTGAATTCTGTTTTTTTGTACTGAATTCTGTTCTTCAGTTGAATTGACTGCCCTTTACTAGTATATTTTGCCTAGTTGTTTCTTTATTAGTACTGATCGCTGAATTCTGCTCTTAATATGACTGACTGCTGAATTCTGTGCTTTAATAGTACCAGCAGCTGAATTGTGTTTTTTGTTAGTACCGACTGGTAAATTCTGCTATTTACTAGTACTGTGTGCAAAATTTTTCTCTTAACTAGTACTGACTACTGAATTCTGCATTTTACTAGTACTGATAGCTGAATTCTTCTCTTTACTACTACTGACTACTGAATTCTGCTCTTATTATTATTGACCGCTAAATACTTTTCTTCACTAGTACCAGCAGCTGAATATTTTGGTAGTACTTTACTCGTATAGACTGCTGAATTCTGCTTTTTAGTAGTTGTAGTTGTAACTGTAGTAATTCTGTTCTTTACTAGTACGAACTACTGTATTACCTTCGTTATTAATGTTGATGGCTAAATTCTGTTCATTACTATTACTGACTGCTGAATTCTAAACTTTACTGTTTCAGCTGTTGAATTTTAATACACTGTAAAAAACATAAAACAACATTTGTTGAGTCAGCTTAAAATAATTTGTTACCCTGCTGCCTTAAAATTTTAAGTTCAGTCAACTCAAATAAGTTTAGTCAACTTGAAATGTAAAGTTGTACTAAGTGACAACTTAGATATTTGTTTGTTAAACTTAAGCTGCCTTAAAATTTTAAGTTAAATCAACTCAAATATCTAAGCTGTCACTTAGTATAACTTAACATTTTAAGTTGAATACTGTTTTTGAGTTGACCGAACTTAAAATTTTAAGGCAGCAGGGTAACAAATTATTTTAAGTTGACTCAGCAGATTGTTTTTTACAGTGTAGTACTAACTGCAAAATTCTACTCTTTACAAGTACTGACTGCTGAACTCCTCTTTCTAGTTCTGGCTACTGAATTGTAGTCTGTATGTGTCGCATTGGTGGTTTAATTCACACCAGTGAACAGCAAGACAACTCAGTGCAGATAACTCATATTAGTTCTGTTACTCACATTAGTTCAGTTATTTGCGCCTCACTTCATTGACTTGGTAAACTGGTTAATAGCTGTGTGAAAAGTGTGGTTAAAAGTGTGATCGTGTGAATTTGGCGGGACAGTCGTGTCGCAGGATATGCGCTCATAGTTCAGGGTGTATGTCAGTCAGAGAAGAGCTCTCACGCAGGAAAGGCTGTGGTTTCCTCTCTGAGGATCACGCCCGGGGAAAAAGCGCAACACGCCTAAATCATGCTTAAGATCCATGTGAGATCTGTCTGTGTGCCTGTCTTTCTGCAGCGTCAGGATTTGTGAACTGCTTTTCTTATTTCTGTTTCCTGTAACAGATCACTACATAACACAAGAGATAACACTGTAACTGCTCATTTGTGAAGAACTACACCAGAAAGCTTCAGACCTGCAGATGTGAGGTGTTGTTTGCGAATTAGGCTGGGTGTCCTGTTAAACCTGTGCCGATGGCCGTGCCGTAAAGTGGGCTGAAGCGCTCCGTGCGGCGTACCGTGGGGTCCTGACCCACATACTGCTGCTGCTTTTGGGTCAGATCTGGCTTGCTCTGTCTCAGAAGTGAAAGCAGAAATGTTGCTGCATAGAGAATCAGCTGAGATCTCACTGATATACATGAGAGAACCACACCTCACCATTCAGTGCAGGACAAATACAGCGCATGAGTTGTTAAGATGATGAAAGTACTGATATTATGACCAGGAGAGATTACTGACAGATCAACCCAGAGCATATTGTACAACTGTTTCTCAGTGGTGAATGTTAACTCACTCCATATTGAGCACTGCTGAATTCTTCAGAAGATTTCAAACATGTAAATCCAAATCTCATTTCTGAACTCGTACTAATTCTTCTCTTCACTAGTACTGACTGCTGAATTCTGCACTTTATTAATACTGACTGTGAAATTCTAAACTGTACTGGTACAGATTGCTGAATTCTGCTTTATAATAGTACTGACTGCTCAATTTCGCTTTTTACTGGTACTGACTGCTGAATTCTGCTCTTTACTAATACTGACTGTTCTTAACTTTACTAGTACAGATTGCTTTATATTAGTACTGACTGCTCAATTTCAACATTTCTTCTAAAATTCTGATAGCTGAATTCTGCTCTTTACTAGAACTGACTGCTTAACTCCGCTCTCTAATCTCTAATACTGACTGCTGAATTCTGCTTTTTGCTACCTCTGACAACTGAATTCTCATCCTTACTACTATTGACTTAAGAATTCTGCTGTATACTAGTACTGACTGCTGAATTCCACTCATTACTACTGACAGCTGGCTGAACTCCACATATTACTAGTACTGACTGCTGAACTCTGCTTTCTATTTTCTAGTTCTGACTGCTGAATTCTGTTCTTTGCTGTTACTGACTGCTGAATTCTTCTATGTACTAGTGCTGGCTGCTGATTTCTGCTATTTATTAGTACTGACTGCTAAACTCCGCTCTCTATTTCCTAGTTCTGACTGCTGAATTGTACTCTTTGCTACCTCTGACTACTGAATTTTGCTCGTTACTAGTACTGACTTCTTAATTCTGCTTTATATTGGTACTGACTGCTGAATTCTGTGCTTAATAATGGTGAGTTCCACTCATTACTAAAACTGGCTGCTGAACTCCACTCTCCTTTCTCTAGTACTGATTGCTAAATCCTGCTTTCAATTACGCTGAACTCCATTTATTACTAGTACTGACTGCTGAATTGCATGTGTCAAAGGCATTTTCTAGTGTGGAACACAGTAATTGACTTCCCTCTTTTGTGTTTCCAGTAAAGAGCGGTGCTGACAGCAGTTTTGCGGTGTGAATTGTGATGTGCGTCTGAAGTTGCGCTGGATGTGTTGACAGTAGGAGCGGAGTGTGGAAGTCACTCATGTTTTTCTCTGTTTTGCAGGAAAACCTCACAGCATCGAGAGCTCCGAGCGGATCCAGCTCTCTGGAACGTATAACGTAAGGAAAGGAAAGCTGCAGCTGCCGGTGAACCGCTGGAGTCGACGGCAGGTGATTTTATGTGGCACTTGTCTGATGGTGTCCTCTGTGAAGGCCAGCAACACGGGCAAAATGCACATCCTGCCACTAATCGGAGGAAAGGTAATGAACACATACGTTATCGTCCTACGGGAACGTTTGTCCCAAACCAATGATCCTACAGCATCCATCCTGAAGTGCACAGTAGTCAAAATAGAACAGATTCCCTTCAGCTATTCACAGACAGTGTTTGGTATTACCTACAGATTTACTGGTTTACTGGTTAAAATTTGTTTGAATTTAATTGGATAATTACTGAACGAAACTTCCCTGTTCTTATTTAGATTGAGACTTTCACAGACCTTGAGACTGAAGGCACAGGATCTGAAACTAATCTGCTGGCACAATCTCTAAGACAAAAAAAAAAACCACTTTATTTGGCTGTAATATTCACAGTGTACCTTCATTTTACGTTGCCTACATGTGCTACACAGCAGGTTATATTTAAATAGCTTCTTTCTCACCCATAAAGAAATGAAACGTATGACATTTATTGCTGTATATCAAAAGTGAGGCTCTATATCATTTTATACACTACATGTAGTAACCAAATATGTCAACAGTCTATTTTTTATTTCTATATGCAAGTTCATAGTGGACATTGGTTAGTGAGTTGTAAAGTTTTATGGAGGTTTTGAGAGTTGATGAAGTGCTAAACAAACAGAGGTGTGTTTCATAGTCTCGCACTGTTCATTTCTGTTCTAGACTAAATATTGAGTGCCGTCTGCCATGTCGGCCGTCACAGCTGATCTAAACAGACCTGTGACGCTAATGAACATTCATCACTGTGTGAGCACTGTGTTTCGTTCTGGTGTAAGAGTGTGTGTGTGTGTTTGTGTTCAGGTGGAAGAGGTGAAGAAACACAGTCACTGTTTGGCCTTCAGCTCGGCGGGACCTCAGAGTCAGACCTACTACATCAGCTTCGACAGCTTCACCGAACACCTGCGCTGGCACCGGCAAGCGGCGAAGGTGTGTGTGTGTGTGTGTGTGTGTGTGTGTGTGTGAAATATGTCAAATAAGACGACCTGACACACTGCAGCTGATCCAAACCCAAGTGAACTACCCCGCTTGACATTTTCATGTCCTTACCAATAGGTACCAGGGTTCCTACAGGGTTTGGAAAATTTGATTCAAGTATTTTCCAGGTCTGGAAATTAATGGAAAAAAGAAAGCAGAGTATGGAAAAATAATACTGTTTCCAGACTTTTGCCCCATTTTTTTTTTAATAATAGAAAAATTGCACAAGAATCAAGGTTTCATGGCAGCGGTTTAATGATTCTCTAGTGATATGATTAAATGAATTCAAGATGCACATTTTCATTATGCAAAATTTAGGTTATAAGCATTTCTCACAATATTCTTAGCACCGTATTACATAGCCTCAGGGGCATTTGCAAAAAATAAAAAATATACAGACTTTTATTTGTGCATGAGAAACCATTAAACTTAGCATATAGGACGATGTACACTGATCCACCTATTGTGGTTTCTTGGCCACCCCAGAGACCTAAGGCCTTAAAATATGGCGTACTGCCCTAATAAAAGCCAAATTTCACACTTTCAACTATTCACACTTTTTTTTTTTACAGTACCAGTCTTTTTTTATTGACCCTTGAACTTGGCAAATTTTATGCCATCAGTCCATTTCATGTCATGGTTTCTCTGCCACCACAGAGGATGTGTTAAACTGCACATTAGGCCTTGGTATTAGAGGTACTACCATAAGAAAAGCCAAATTTTGAGCAACCAGATCTCTGTTAATTCATGTGAATCCATGCACTTGTTTTATTCATAGTAAGATGGCAGTGATGCACAAAGGAAACAGGTTATATAAAACTAGAAATTGTAATGCGTGTAAAAAAAATTCCCATGTGCATGTGAATAGTTTCTTGTGTGCATGTAAAAGTCTGTATTTTTTTTATTTTTGTCATTTTTGGGGCTCTGTTTATTGTCACTTAGAGAAAATCAAAAAAAAAAAAAAAAATTAAAATATTAAATAAGTATATATATATATTAAAAAAAATACAAATATTTAGAGATGACTCTACTATATACCAAATATAAAGCGGAAAGTAATGCTTTATGAACCATTTAGGTTAAATATGGTCTGAAAAACTAGGTTTGGAAATTTGAAATAATTTGAAATGTAATTTTGAAACGAAAAATGTGTAGGAACCCTGAGGTACTGTGATGCATGGTGTAGTGATAGAATCTGACTCTCATACACACCAGGATCCTGAATGATTACCACATTCATACATAATTTACAGTATTCTTCAAGAAATACAGTCTTTCTATCGTACTACATGTTCATAAATAGTAGTTTTTAAAATAATTAGTTTTAAATGAGCATTGATTATTGAATACATATAAATAATTTATTGATTATTAAATAAATGTTACTTTTGGCTTTATGAAAATTTAACATTTTGATTTGGGTGTTTTTGAACAAAATAATTTCAGTGCATCACTAAGTATTAATTCTTTTTTTCCATTTAAAGCATTTTGTATTTGCATCAGGAACAGATCTGAATGTGGAGTCTGATACGCAGCCGTCGTGTGGATGTTTGTCAAACATTCGTGTAGTGATCATGTGACCCGACTCTCACCAATGCTGAACTTTGCCCAGTGTCATCTTTCGGGCGTTAACTCACATTTTTCTACTGATGTTTGTCCGGTTCAGCTCTGAACGTACTGTAAAGGGAATAAACTCTAACTGTAGATCGGCGTGCGTTTTTAGAGTCTCACCTCACCGTTCACACTGCAGAGGCTGGAAATGCAGCTGTTCAGATTCTCCAGCTCTTCACTGGTCTGATCTACATTTGCCCTGAAAATGACACCCATCATCCCATCACGGGAGGAGCGTGTGTGTGTGTGTGTGTGTGTGTGTGTGTGAGAAAGCCCTAGTTGGGAGTCCTACTTTAGCATACTTCACTACGAGCGCACCATCCTAAACAAACGCAAGTAGGCCAGCCTATTTTACAGCGCCGTTTCCGGAGACGGCCGTGTGCCGTGAGACGCGTGCGGCCCGCCGGGAGCCTCAGATTAGAAAAACCTCAGCAGAGCCCGGGAGACGCTTTAATGTGATCGCAATGTGTGTTTAGGCTGAATCACCGTATCATTCATTAGGGCTGTTTACTGAGTCACATATCAGTAGAGCACGGTTGAAAATATTGATTTAAGTCCACTTCCAGAACAACAATTGACAGATAATGTTCTCACCCCCTTGTCATCCAAGATGTTCATGTCTTT
>JAHKKF010499158.1:0-35718 GCA_019740295.1 Labeo calbasu | reverse complement strand
TAAAGTATGTTTTTATTTTACATTTTTAATAGAAAAATTTAATGATGCTTTTTCATTATATATATATATAGAGAGAGAGAGAGAGAGAGAGAGAGAGAGAATCTTATTAGTTACCTGTGTAAGTAATCTATAACTGTAAATTATGAATATATTAATTTAAAACAGAGTGCTCATATATATATATATATATATATATATATATATATATGTTTTTTTTTAAAGAATATTTAAAATATTTAAAATAATGGTTTACTGTTTTAATATACTTCAAAACGTAATTTATTCTTGTGATGCAAAGCTGAATTTTCAGGATCATTACTGCAGTCTTCAGTGTCACATGATCCTTCAGAAATCATTCTAATATATTGACTTATTATCAATTTTGGAAATAATTTTTTTTTTGGAACCTGTGATATGTTTTCAGGATTATATGATGAATAAAAAGTATAAAATAACAGCATTTATTTAAAAAAGAAATATTTTGTAATAATAAAGAAAATGTTCAAATGGGGCGGTATTTATTTTTATTTATTTATTTTTTAATTTTCAGCAAGAATGTGTTAAATTAATAAAAAGTGATGGTAAAGACTTATATTGTAGAACATATTTCTATTTTAAATGCTTGCATTTTTATTTTATTTTTTATTTTTTTTTACGTTTTATAGAATCACAGCTTCCAAAAAATATTACGCAGTAAAAACTGTTTCTAACATTTATAAAAAATCAGCATATTGTTAATCAATCAGAATGATTTCTGAAGGATCATGTGACACTTAAGACTGACGTAATGATGCTGAAAATTCAGCTTTGCAACACATGAATAAATTACATTTTACAATATATTAAAACAGAAAACCATTATTTTAAATTGTAATAACATTTTACAATATTACCGTTTTTTCTGTATTTTTGATCAAATAAATGCATCCTTGATGAGCAGAAGAAACATTTAAAAAAAACATACATATATACCCACACAGACACACACAAATTGTTTCCTGTTCGGTCCTTCTTTATACAGGTATATATATTTTATATATATACTTTTTTTCTTTTTTACATTTTTGTTTCGTTTGTACTGAGAAATGTCTAAATCATCAATGGGTGTATACCAGAATGTCAGGCAGCCCAGATCTCCTTGTGATCATGTGTTTAATAATGGCCTTTAAAGCTCCCCGGCTGTTTGGTTTGTGTGTTAGAGATCATCGGCTGGTAAAGTGCCATGCGGTTTAAGCGTGTCCTGGTCACCTCTTTCTGGTTATCCTGCGGTCGGCTCACAGGCACCAGATGGTGGCCTGCATGTCTGAGGGGGTGGGGATGTAAATCTGTCTCTTTTTCTCTCGCTTTTCCCATCTCTTAACTGAGGTATTTGGTGTCACTTAGACTGAATTAACCTTTAAAAAATCTCCTGTCATGATTCATTATTTGACTTCTGAATCACAAAATGTAAAGATGATTTACATGTGAATATTTTTTTGCATATTTGTGGGGGTACTTGGCATATCATGAATAATATGCCTTCTTTTGATGCTAATGCTTCAATATACTGATATGCTGATATGTTCACTGACTAAGCCTTAGAGATTTGACTGTGATTCATCTCATTATGGCCCCACATATTCAGTGTATATATTTTAAATAGTATATACATATTCCTTTGAGATATTATCATATTAGATTTAATATGTCAGTGACAACAGAAAGCATATAGTTATATTTTCAAGGTTTAAAAACAGTATTATTTCTTGTCCACCATTTGTGAGCACAAAACCAGTCATAAGGGTAATTTTCATTGATGTTTAGCTTGTTAGGACAGGACAATATTTGGTTGAGATACAACTATTTGAATATCTGGAATCTGAGGGTTCAAAAAATCTAAATCACCTTTAAAGTTGTTCAAATGAAGTTCTTAGCAATGCCTATTCCTAATCAAAAATTAAGTTTACGGTAGAAAATTGACAAAATATCTTAATGGAACATGATCTTTACTTAATATCCTAATAATTTTTTGGCATAAAAGAAACATTGATATTTTGGCTATTGCTACAAATATACCCATGCTACTTAAAACTGGTTTTGTGGTTCAGGGTTACATTTATTACTATTGTTATTGGCCGTAGTGTTTTGCATAACATTTTTGCATTCCTAGGCTTATTAGTTAGTCGTTTGGACCATCTTGAACCAGAACTTCACACTTTCAAAAAAGCCACAGGATTGAATCCTGAGTAAATCACAGGAAAATTTTACCTTGAATGCACTCTAAATCTCTTTGGAAAAAAGGTCAAACGAATAAATGTGAAGGAGAAAACGTCATTGTTTTCACTGCTCTTAGCATTTTCATCCAAATCGGCTTGTGTGGCAGCACATCAAATCGCTGTGGACTTAAGTTCCTGGTTTATTCCCATGCTCCGGGGCAATCATGGTATATTTTCTTAATATTTCCTGATCCGCCACTAGTTTTAAGCTATATTTACCACACAGACATGACATTGCGAATGACACTTAAAAAAAAAAAAGTCCACGCAGTGATTGAAGATCAGGGCGCTTAATAAGGTTTGCGCAATGAAATCTGTTCTGATAGCGAAGGTCTCACTGTCCTTCTGCTTTCCTCTCATAGCTGCACCAGACATCACGGGGCACAAGCGCAGCGAGAATAAGAATGAGGGTGAAAAAGCTGTCCTCTACTGCAAATCCGTGGGTTATCCTTATCCCATGTGGACCTGGCGTAAACTTGATAACGGCGTCAGTGTGGTATGGGCATCTTGACACATGAGAGAATCTTAAATCTTATGTTTGGTTGTTTTAAGAGGACATTTTGACTTTAAAATGAAAATTCATTTACTCACCCTAATGTCGTTTTAAACCCGTAAGACCTTCATCTTCAGAACACAAATTAGGATATTTCTGATGAAATCCGAGAGCTTTCTGACCCTGCTTAGACAACAACGCAACTGACGCATTCAAAGCTCAGAAAGGCAGTAAGAACATTGATAAAATAGTCCATGTGACATCAGTGGTTCAACTGTAATTTTACGATCAGAAAGCTCTCGAATTTCATCAAAAATATCTTAATTTGTTTTCCAAAGATGAACAAAGGTCTTACGGGTTTGGAATGACATGTGGGTGAGTAATTAATGACAGAATTTTTACGTTGGGGTCAGACTGTCCCTTTAAGCATATAATCAGTGGCTTTGCTTACCTCTCCTTATCTGTCACCGGTTTTCCTCCTATTCCATCGATCTCCCAGGAAATTGACAACTCCTCTGGCCGCTTCTTCACCAGCAGCAAGGACGGCTACTCCGAGCTGTCCATCATCAACCTAGACATCATCTCTGACCCCGGAGAGTACGAGTGCAACGCGTCCAACATCATCGGCACCAACTCCATGACATCGGTTCTGCGCGTCAGGAGCCACCTGGCCCCCCTGTGGCCCCTTCTGGGGGTCCTCGCCGAGATCATCATCCTGGTGCTGATCATCGTCATCTACGAGAAGCGCAAGAAGCCTGATGATGTTCCTGACGGTGAGTTTAAAAGGGTGGGTTACTGTCTCAATATAGACTATTATTGTTAGATTGATATTTATTGTACATAATTATGAAAATAGACTGGTATTAGATGAAATTAAAGAGACTTTTTTATGTAATGATAGCTGTTCATGAGTTGTTTGTCCTAAACAGTTAAACTGCCTGCTGTCCTTCAAAAAAATCCTTCAGGTCCCACAAATTCTTTGGTTTTTAAGCATTTTTGTGTATTTGAATTATTTCCAACAATGACTGTGATTTTGAGATCCATCTTTTCACATTGAGGACAACTGTGGGGCTCATATGCAACTATTACAGAAGGTTCAAACACTCACTGATGCTCCAGAAGAAGGAAAAACGATCCATTAAAAGCCGGGGGTGTAAACTTTTGAACAGAATGAGAGTGTGTACAGTTAAAGTTACAGTTATATTGCCTAAATATCATATTTTTTCATTTAGTACTTCCCTTCAGAAGCTACAAAAGATACTTGCATGTTTCCCAGAAGACAAAATAAGTTAAATTTACCCTGATCTTCGAATTTAAAAAGTTTACACCCCTGGCTCTTAATGCATTGTGTTTGAACCTTTTGTAATATTTACATATGAGTCCCTCAGTTGTCTTAGGTGTGAAAAGAAGGATCTCAAAATCACACAGTCATTGTTGGAAAGGGTTCAAATTCACATAAATGCTGAAGACGTAATAATGTGTGGGATCTGAAGGATTTTTCTGAAAAACAGCAGGTAGTTTAACTGTTAACAAGGGACTCATGAACAACTATCAATAAACAAAAAACAGCTGTGGATCATTCAGGTAACAACACAGTATTAAGAATCAAGTGTATGTAAACTTTTGAATTATAAATTCAACTATTATTTCCTCTTGTATATGTAAATATCTTTTATGTGAAATGCCTTATTCAGGTCAGTCCTAAATAAAAAATAACACGCATTTTGCATGATCCCTCTTATTTTGGTCAAATAATTCGAATTTTGCACATTCCACCAGGGGATTTGTAAACTTTTGACCTCAACTGTAGATTTAAATGAAAAACAGCCTTGAGGAGCAAAAGAGACTCTTTAAAAAACATATCAGACATTGTACTAATCCCAAACTTTTGAAACACTAGTATATGTGATATGTATTTACACATAAGACGATAAGATTATTGTCCTATACATCTTATACAGCACTTACTTATTTAGTTTTCTCCCACTGCGTCATGAGACCTTTGACTCGTTTATTGGAAAACCATACACTCTGTTATCTGATCCTGACCTGGTCTCTTACTTAATAATTCAGTCTGAGGCCATCCAGACCACACGCACACGCACGCGCGCGCGCTTATTGCTCTTTTCCTGTAGGGCACCTGCGTTAGGTCATCTGGACTCTAATCTGATATTCGAGAGAAATATGACTCTGCGGTGTATGGGTAGGTAGTGGGCAGTGAATTATTGATGTGCGTGGAGGTGTAGTCCCACGCCACTTACTGTACAGCTCACCTACAATGCATTGCGAGAGAAAACGAGACCCGTCAGTCCAGCACCAATGTACCAGTATATTTACTTTAGCTCTGACTTTATATAAAACGAACTCTTTATGTTTTAAAGCCCTTAGGTTCGCTTTGGGAATCGGTTATGTTTGATATTTCTTACATTTAATCATTACCAAACGATATTTCCACAAGAACTGGTTTAGCACTAAACAATAAACACTTAACGTATTCAGCTGTAGTTACGTTAAATGAGACGTTGTCTGTCCAGCATCGCCACCTTGTGGTGTTCCTCGGTGTTGATTTCATCGTCAGACACAGAAATGTCGAATTAACGCGTTTTGTTTGATTAAAATGTGTTTAGTATTGCACATTGTTCAAAAATGTGTGCATACATGTATATAAAAATACAAAGTTAGGTGTATAAATTCAGTTTTTAGCTTCGTGTGGCTAGTTTGCTATACACACTTTATGCAGGCGTTGGTACTTATTAATCACTGCACTATTATTGTAGCGTTAAATTACACTTTTAGTGGTTCATATCATTTAGTCATTTAGTCATTAAGAATTAACAACGTTAACACGTTTCTTTCTCTCTGAATGGCACAACCTAAAACACTGTGGTAAGTGAAAGACTGCATGCAGCTTGATTGAACCTATGAGAATCGCCAGTATTCACTATTCTACTGTATTTTAGCTTGTATACAATTCTTGTTTGATTTTAGGCTGAAATGGGGTTTTATTTTGCCTTAATTTTTGGAATGGCCTCTGTTTTGTTGCTGCTTAACCTTCATATGACCTTCATTTCTGTACATCCTTTTCACTGGAGTCTACTCAAAAGCAATCATGTTGGCATGAGCATGGGATTTTATCTTTATTTCTTTTCTCCTTTCATTTTGTGTTGTTTAAAAAGCTTAAAATGTGTGTACATTTATATATATATATATATATATATATATATATATATATATAATGTGTGTACATAGGATGTTTATATTTATCGTTTTTCGCTCCATGGGCTGCATGATTGTATTTCCTATCAGTTTTTGTACTGTTATATAGTACAAGTCTTTTAATTTCTCTCATCAAAGCTAATAGAGCAAAGTCTTTGTTCTGTGTTATTCTACTACACAACAATAACTTAAATATTAAAGACAATATTGCATTGAGTTGTTTTTAGCTACTTAATGCAGTCAATCTACGGCATTCATTCAATAATGCGAACATTGTGCCAGCTGGAACCATTACAGCCTCAAACTAAAATTGTCGTTGTTTTGCTTCCCATTCTGCCTAAGATGACGAACCAGCTGGGCCAATGTAAGTATCAGATTTACATTTAAATAAGAGTTATTATGATGCAACTGTCCTAGATAACCAATGCCAGCGGATGTGTAATTTATACAGAATGCATAGAATATAAAGAAACAGTGAATGAAGAAAACATAATAATATGTGAGCGAGTGTAAAATGCTGGATTTGTCTTTTGGATTGTGTCTGACTCATTTTTATGATCTCACCTTCAAGGAAAACTAATTCCACCAACAACCACAAAGATAAAAACCTACGTCAGAGAAATACAAATTGATTTCAACATTATAAGGTGAGTCTTCAGTGACACTGAGAATATGTTCAGCTATTCTTTTTAATTGTTAAGTTCTAACTATTTTTTTATTTTTCGGATCATCAGTTATCAAACCTCAAATGTAACCATGGACAACAAAACCAGTCATAAGTAGCACCGGTACATTTGTAACAATAGCCAAAAATACATTGTATAGGTCAAAATTATCGATTTTTCTTTTATGCCAAAAATCATTAGGATATTAAGTAAAGATCATGTTCCATGAAGATGTTTTGTAAATTTCCTACCATAAATATATCTAAATTTTATTTTTGATTAGTAATATGCATTGCTAAAAACTTCATTTGGACAACTTTAAAGGCGATTTTGCACCCTCAGATTCCAGACTGTCAAATAGTTGTATCTTGGCCGAATATTGTCCCATCCTAACAAACCATTCATCAATGGAAAGCTTATTTATTCAGATTTCAGATGATAAATAAATCTCATTTTCAGAAAATTTACCCTATGACTGGTTTTGTGGTCCAGGGTCACAAATATTGGTCACAGACATGGAGAATTACTTAAAACTTACTTCACCAAGTTGATTACTCACTAAAAACTCCTGCAGATCATGTTTTCGTGCTATTTTAATCTTATTTTGATGTAACCAAGTGATTATATCGAAGTGTGTGAGCTGTGTACTTACTTTTTTAAATTAGTCTTCCCATTATATTATCCCATTATATTGTTCATTCAAATTGATTCGCAAATGCGAAACGCGCCCGAATACAGGAGGCGGGATTTATCGCATGAACCAATCACAGCCGATCATAACCAGTCATGTCCAATCATATCGCAATGGAGGCATTGCCTCATCTCATGTGACTTTCTCCCACTCATTCTCAATTACCCCCCAACAAACTCACGGCATGCTTTAGCCAGTCTGTTAAACTTTAATGGGCTCAGGGGAGGTGAGAGATATGAAATGTTTCTTTAAAAAAGCGAGTGATTTATACACTTTATACACTTTTTTTAAAGGCAAAAACTATTTTTTTGTGAACCTGGTCAATAGGCTGACTGATATAGAAAGTAGGGGTGCTCCGATTGATCGGCTACCGATCATTATCGGCCGATAATCCCTTCGGGATGTTTGATCGGTGGTCTCTAAAAAGGCCGATCTCATAAACCGATCTGAAGCTGATGACAGGGTTTGGTACGACATGCAGCGGCACCGTCTCAGGCGCTTTTCGGCACGGGTAAAACAATTATAATGGTGAAGGTGAGGTGCAATTCATATTTCTTCATTTAATAACTTATAAAGTAATTTGAAAACCTCATGTGAGCCGTAATTTCACAAACAGCACGAGTGAATGACCGCGCGCCCTCTCTCTTTCACCCTCAAAAGTGTGCAAATGGCTTCCAATCACCACATCGCATCTGATTATAAGCAAGCTGCACAGTCGACACAGGAATTGTTACTTGCACAATAGAATCAGTGTCGCATTGTCGCTAAAGTTTGTGAACTGCATTCCTTTTTAATTCTTTCCAGTCTTTAACCATTCAGTGCTCGCGCTCTGCTAGAGACTGGGCGCTCATGCACACTTGAAGCGTAAACACATAACGCCCCGTTCACATAGCTCCGTTTGCAGTGCGTATTTTTCCGCGCTCATGTTAACGAATTAAAGCGTTCAAGCTGCACACGGTTGCGGTCTAGTAGTGCGTTCCAGGAACGGTGCGTTTGCAGCGGCGTAGAGATCCGCACAGAGTCTGTGCTGCACGCGCAGAATTAAAGTGACAGCGCATTGTTTGCGGTAAATATGCTGAAAAAGTATTTTCAAGTATTCAACAATGTTTGGATTCCAAATCAAAAGACTGGATAAATGTGTTTGTGGAAATCAGACTATGTGTAAACTATTGTGCAATAATTGCACAATTCTAAAAACAAAAATGACATTTATGTGAGATAAATATATGTTTGGGTTTTTTTTTAAGTAAAAAAAAAAACGCTCCCCTTCACCCCTCAAATTAAAAAACTCAAAAACATCAGGCACTGAAAAAGTGTCTAAAAATCCTGATTGGAGTATCTCTATAAATAATTCTACATGATTAATATGAAGGTTTAAAAAGATCGGTGATCGGATCGGCAGATACAGCTTCCTGTGATCGGCCTCAAAAATCCTGATCGGAGCACCTCTAATAGAAAGTTGCCATGGACGTTGGTGAATATTAGGAAATATCTATTTGCAGAATGCCGTGTAATGAATATCAAAGAACTAGATATATACATTGCTCAGTCAGTAAGCCACATAATTAATCCACTTTTGTCACTGTTGTGTTGTTTACAGATAAAGACATTCACATCATGACCATATGAACGTTACTCATAAACGGTTCAGCGCATTGGTAAATCAAAGGAGGAGAAGTTAAAGCGGAAGAAACGAGCACCCGAGGCATGCCTTATAAATCTGGTGTGGGAAGGACGAGCGAGGAGAACGGAACCTGATTCAGAACATTTTCTTGCATGATTGTGTTGCGTTTTCTTTAGAATCTCTTTTATTCAAGTCAACTTTTTTCCATGTCAGGCAACAGTACAAAAATAATAACTGCATGCAAGATAATTACTGTTTGATACAGGCTTTTTTTTGTTTGTGTATTTATGAATGACTTCTGTTCGAGCAAGCCTTTAACTTATCGCAAATATGCCACCATGATTCTGGTATGACAGTTTTTGTACAGATGATCATATTACTGCATACCGTTTGGTAAGGTGGCATACGATTCTATCAATCGATTAAGGGCTTTGCGAAATGTCCTGCCATGTTTAATTTGTACATGTATTGTACATTGATGTATGAAATCACTTGAAATATCTATAGTTAACTGAATGTTCTTCATACTGATGCACTTATCTCTTCAAATACTCTTGCAAACCAGTGACTTCATTTTATACTTATGTACCTTATCTGTCTCTATAAGTCTACATGGCTGATTGCTTTTTATGTATGCATAGTATACAGCATGGCTTTTATTCTATGCAATATCTATACATACAGTAGAACTTACTTTTTTTAATGTTAGCTTTTGGTTGTGTATAATTAAGCTTTAATATATTATATGTTAGCAGAGTGCACTGTTTGAACCATGAAAAACAACCCACATGGTTTAAAACATCACTGCATGAGCTCCTTACAGATATAAAGGGTCTACTAAGTCCGAATGTGAAGAGAAATTAATATTATATCAATTGACTAAGGCATATACATGTCATTTTTAACAATTAAAATATCCAAAGTCAAACGCGTGGTCCTTTTTTATGACATGAGGTCATCGTCTTCAGGTCATCCGAGATGTAGATGAGTTTGTTTTTTCATCAGAAAAGATCTGGAGACTTTAACAGTACATCGCTTGCTCACCAATGGATCCTCTGTAGTGAATGGGTGCCGTCAGAGTGAGAGTCCAAATCCAGAGCATCAATGAACATCTTGAGAGATGTTCCAACAAATTTATCATTAAGACGTTTTTATTTTCAACCTTAAAAATCTGTAATATTGCTTTCTCCGGTGAAAAGGTAGTTTTGTCTGAATGAGGACAGAAATATGCACAAATTTGTTTCTTACAAACACAGCTTTCCACAAGTTGTTAACTGATGGACTGGAGTGGTATGGATTGTTGCGATGTTTTTATCAGCTGTTTGAACTCCAATTCTGACGGCACCCATTCACTGCAGTTGATCCATTGGTGAGCAAGTGTAATGCTAAATATCTTCAAATCTGTTTCTATGAAAAAACACACTTATCTTGGATGGCCTGAGGGTGAGTAAAAATGAAAGCAAATTCCTCAAATATAAGTTTACATAAATTCTATTATGGGTAGTTAATCAATTTGCATGTGGAAACAATCACATACAACAAACAATGACACTTGCACAACATTACAAGCTAAAAATACCCAAGTACAACTTACACAACGTTGCATTGTTTTCGAAAAAAGTAGAACCATCTGCTTCAGTATCAACATCTTCGTGTGGGTGTTTTAAAGGTTAAAAATTCATCCTAGCATAGGGTTGGCACTGTTGCCTGCAGTCCTAAAAGAAATATGTCTGTGCACCAGAGGGGGGCATTGCTGACCAAGGCTGAAACTTCAGACCCTCTAAACGCTTAATGTCTCTGGACGTTTGTTTCCACTCCCCCACCCTCTCAGTTTTCAGTTATAGACATTGCACCAAAAATGAGCTGTGCAACAGTATTTGGATGTGGCATTTACATAAGTATTATCGTCTTTTCTCATTATTAGCTGCTCCATTTAAACCATATGTCTGCGGTGTAAATACGAGCGTGGTTTATATAGCACATTACTATAATAGAACATTTATGTTCTGCCAGAAATATGCAAGAGGAGAGATCATTTTTAAGACTGACTTCATTAATATAACCTGAACACTATAAATCCATGCAAATATCACAAGGTGAAATTGGCTGGTATTCAGACAGCAGGTTACCGTATGACAGAATGAAAGATGATATTTTCATACACACAAAAATCACATCCACACAGAATAATCTCACGGTCGTTTTTCCACCATAGCCATAGGGATGGATGATTCCTGGAAAGGCAGTGTTTGTCACAATGCATTTTCTGCTCAAAAGGCAGAAAGCTGTCTTTGCCCAGGCGCTTACAGATTATAGTGCCATTATTCTCTCAGTATCTAGTTTCATCAGATCACTTGGTGCCCTGACTTCACCATCTGACATGTTATGTTGTATTCGGACCGCACAATAAAAACCATGACATCAGATGAAGCACAGTTGTTCTAAAGCAAGGCTGTGTGGTTTTCAAAAATGAAATATGCCATGGATATATTTGAAACTAATGGCTTGAATATTTTACAATTACATGAGCTGTGAAGCTCTTAAATGTGACAAAACACAGTATAAACACAAAAACAACACCATCATAGCTGTTGTCTCCACTAGACCTTTTCATTAGCATAACTAGCGGCTTTACTAACTACTGGTTCACCAACTAGACCAGCACTAAACCTGCATAAACCAAATCTGAACAGCATTTTAGCAACAATGCATGGTTGTCTGTCAGCCATTCCTGATAACACACATTCATCATGGAGACGTCTATTTGATGTCTGCATTTACATCTGGAAGACCTTTTTTTTTTTTTAGAGTGTTTGCTCATCTGCGATACGTCTATAGGACGTTTCCTATAAGACATCAAATAGATGTCTATTAGATGTCTTTAAGATGTTTATGGTTTTGAATGTGTGTAAAACACACAGCAGATGCTTTCCAGATCAAGTGATCTTTAACAGACATCTTGCAGATGTACGTGTTAAAGATCACTTGATCTGGAAGGCATCTGCTGTGTACAAACATCTGACAGACGTCTGTAAGATGTCAGTTTTACACACATTCAAAATCATAAACATCTTAAAGACATCTAATAGACGTCTATTTGACATCTGATAGGAAACGTCCTATAGACGTATCGCAGATGAGCAAACACGTCTTCCAGATGTAAATGCAGACGTCAAATAGACGTCTCTGTGATGTCTGTGTGCTATCAGGGTGTGCTGTTTGGGATACATGCATCTGGCCTAACCTGACACAATACGGTTTCATCACGTCTTTTCATCATAAAACTTCATGAAGTACCAGAATATGAATAATAAAATAGTCTACTTCAAAGCAGCGAATTATTCATTGACCTTCAGAGAGGTTGACTTTGCTTATAAAAATTAACCATGTTTTTACTATAGTAAAAGTGTAGCAACAATGTTTTTTGGTGTACTGATTACCATTTGTATAACCACAGTTTTAATACAAAAACCATGGTTAAACTATGGTTAGAGTAGCAAAACCATGGTTAATTTTTGGTTTAACTATAGTAACCATGTTTTCTTTTTATTTGTGGTAAACCCCTTACGAAAATTAACCATGGTTTTATTATTGTAAAAGTGTAGTATCCATTGTTTTTTGATGCATTGATTATTCTTTGTATAACCATAGTTTTACTACAAATACCATGGTTAAACTATGATTAGAGTAATAAGACAGCATATAGTAACCATGTTTTTTTGGTTTTATTTGTAGTAGAACCATGGTTAATTTTTGTAAGGGTAAACTAGTCTACTTCGAAGCAGTGTGCGAATTATTCATTGACCCTCAAAGAGGTTATCTTCCCTGAAGCAAATTAACCATGGCTTTACTATAGTAAGAGTGTAGTAAGCATGTTTTTTTTAACATATTGATTACCATTTGTATAACCACAGTTTTAATACAATACCATGGTTAAACTATGGTTAGAGTAGCAAAACCATGGTTAATTTGTGGTTAGCATAGTTAAACCATAGTTTTTTTGGTTTTATTTGTGGTAAAACCATGGTTAATTTTCGTGAAGAAATTTCTGTTAATAATTTTCCTGGTCACGTGAAACCCCAAATAACCGTCAACTAACTTAAAAGACATTTTTATTTTACACTGTATTATATGTTTATTATATGTGACCCTGAACCACAAAATATTTGTAGCAATAGCTAGAGATGCCAAAAATCATTAGGGTATTAAGTAAAAATCATGTTCCATGAAGATATTTTGTAAAGTTCCCACCATAAATACATCAAAACTTAATTTTTGATTAGTATGCCAAGAACTTCATTTGGACAACTTTAAGGGTGATTTTCTCAATATTTAGATTTTTTTTGCACCCCAGAATCCAGATTTTCCAATAGTTGTATCCTAACAAACCATATAATCAATGGAAAGCTTATTTATTCATTAAAAATAGACCCATATGATTGGTTCTGTGGTCCAGGGTCACATATTACTGTGTTTTGTGACTAATCCACAATAAAATCACGAGTTTTGCCGCTTTACGTCCGATAAACAGCGTTCCAGCGGTTAACTGTTGCTATGGTTACGTTCTCACCGAACGCGATTTAAACTTTTATGTTTACAGGAACGTTCGAAAACGCTTTTGAATTGTGTAAACCATTATGTACAACGAATACGTACTTTTTTGTTTTGACTTCTCACCACCCAGCTAGCCATATCCTGTCAAGCCAACTGATAAACAATACCCAGCTGTTAGCATGGAACAATACCAATTCTTTTCCATAATACATCATGACGTAATAGACAGAATGACGTAAAAACTGTACTTTTGCCATTCAGAAATGTTTATGTTATTATTGGGCGAAAATACACGTAGGCGAATCATTAGGTGAAGACGGGCAATGTCATTTCACGTTTTTCTTTTTTTTTTTTTTTTTTTTTTTTTTTGCTACACCCCTAACAGTCGGTTTAGGTGGTGCGTGCTTATTTGCTGTCTGCGCTTCTATGGCAACGTAATAGATTATCCATCCCCACGCATGTTACCACAACTGAACTGGACATCTTTTGCACATTGGATTACGGATGTGTCAATGGCCGGGGGCTTCGTAAGTGCTGTTTGAAGAGTAGTTTGAAAAGGAGGGTGCAATGATTTGTCATTGAGACGCGCGTCAAATTGTTTCTCATTCAGACACGTCCGTCCGTCTTCCCGCATCCAGTGTGCGCTCTTTGATTCTGCGCTCTCGGAATTGGTGTCTGGTATTACAGATGCAGCGGGATGCATATTTGTGCATTCATATTTTTGACGACCTATTTTCTAGCCTGCGTCTCCTCTCCGATGATACCGACTGTCATTTGTTCTGTTAAGGTGGTCGATCACAATGGATAGGGTGCATTCTTCCATGCGCAAACGGCTCTACAGCTTGCCACATCAGTTTGGACACAAGGGTGCTATGACTCGAGACGGCGAAGACAGCGACAAGGACACTCGGAGGAAAAGTGTCAAGATGAAGCATCTTCCCTCACCCTCCTCCACGGGGAGCTCGAAAGGTGTCAGCGAGGCCAAGAGCGGAGACGCCGAGACCGATGTGGGGAGACCCTTCAGAACCAACGTGAACGGCGACTGCCGGAGGTTCAGAGGCAGCCTCTCTTCCATCACTAGTCGGCATGCTCCAGACGCGGATCTGGCGGAGCAGAGGTGCCTCATCGGGGATGCGAGCCCCGAGGACGACGGTCCCTCGGAGCAGCCCGGACCCGGAGAAAGCGAGGGCGCGCAGGGCGGTCGCGGCGACGGGGCACAACAGGCGCCCTCTGAAGAACAGTCGAGTTTCGTAAAGTTGGAAGGTATCGATCAAATCATGCCGGACGACGAGCGCTTGTACCAGGCGGGCTTTATGCACAGACAGTTTGGCGCGATGCTCCAACCGGGGGTCAACAAGTTCTCGCTTCGAATGTTCGGGAGCGAGAAGGCGGTGGAACGCGAGCAGGAACGAGTCAAATCTGCAGGCTTTTGGATCATTCACCCATACAGTGACTTCAGGTAATCCCGTGTCTAATTATCCGTTACCAGGCCTCCAGCAAGGAGCTCTCCAAAATTAAACTAGCCCGTTTGTCCTTTCATACTTCTGTTTTTAAAAAGCGTCTTTCTGTGTCCTTGAGGATATTAAAATCAGGCCCCATGCTTTTGCCTTCACCTGGTCATATTCACCTCTTTCCTGTTTGAATGACATTGATACCATCCACATATTGCAAGGGCAAACAGTGTCACCAACGCCACCTGTCTAAGAGTTTCTGTGATTGTTTTGCATGCATTGCGTGAAACTTTCACTGCACCAGGCACAGAAGTCAACTGTAATCTCTCGCTTTACTGCATAGAAATAAGTCACACAATCATATTTAGCCGTTGTTCTCATGTTTTCACTCAAACAGAGCTGTCCGTTTCTGCACAGGCAGGGGAATAGGGTGATCAAAATGGGTTAACATGACAACGGGCATTATTGGGAGCAAACATCAGAGAGGATTACGACAACACAATTTATTTAATGGCACTCTGGTCGGTGTGGCTGAACGGTCCGAGTTGGAGGGGGCAGTACTAACAGTCAGGTAGCTGAAATGGACCACATGGCCTCAGGACGGCGTGTAAGCCAAGCAGTTATGTGCTTCTAACGAGAGATTGGCACATTGGTTTGGATATCATTTGAAATAAATGATGTGAGGTCAGGGACGTACAGTGCAAAAGAGGATAATGTTGAATCAACACCAGAAATGAAAATTCTGTCATCATTTGCTCACCCTCAAGTGACCTGTGTGACTTTCTTTCTTCACAAAATAACATATTTGGAAGAACTGCCATACAATTTTGTCCACACAATAAAAGACCCCATTGACAACCAAATATATTTTCAAAATATCCTCCACATATAAAATGAAAATCATGCAGGTGTATAATGATATAAGGGTGAGAAAATGATGATGGAATGTTCTTTTTTTTAGATTTTAGAACTACACTAAAACAAAGATTTTTGGAGTATGTTTTACACAAAAAAATACTATTTCAATCTTTTTACTACATAACTTAACACAATTTAGCGTCACTTGCCCATTCATTGTAATTATTTGTCAAATTTACTAGCAAATTGTTTCTTCACCAATTTTTTTACAATTTACTTGGAAAAAAATGTTGTAGGAACAATTTTCACTCAGACACTGCTAGTATATTTCACAATTAATTACAGAGATAAGGCAAATAATTCAGTGAATTAAACAAAAATTTTACACAGTATTTTATTGTACTCTAATAATAAGAAGATTTGAAAAATCTTTTACAGTGTAGAAACATAGAAAAGGTAATGGTAATTCTGCCAGGACATTATCTGTTACATTTTTTTACTACGCTGTAAAAATGTTATTCTAAGTTGTACATAAAATAAAGATTATTGGAGTGCCCAAAAATACAATTTCAGTCCTTCTAATTCAAAAGGTCAAATTGAATTCAGTTTAACTTGCCAGTTCTTTGTAATTATTTGTCAAATTTACTAGCAGTTTATTAGCAGTAATTATTTCCTTACCAAATTTTTTACAGGGCACTTGAAAAAACCAAGATATTTTCACTCTAAGTAACGAATTGAATTAGACAAGTATAAAAAGTAAAATAGTATTTTTTCGCACTCAAATAATATTTGTTTCAAGAAATAATTTTTACAGTGTAGAAAAATGGAAACGGTACTGGTAATTCTGCCAGGACAATATCTGTTACATGTCATTTACTCATAAAATACAAGACAATGCAGTATGTAACTGCTTTTGTCCATACAATGAAAAGTCGATGGGGTCAAAAGAACCATTTCTATGTTTTGTTTTGTTTTAGACCCCATTGACTTGCATTGTGTTTGGCAAAAAATAACCAAATATATTTTCAAAATATCTTTTTTTTATTGTTCCACATATGAAATGAGTCATACAGGTTTGAAATTACATAGGGGTGAGAAAATGACAGAATTGTGTTTTGTTTTGTTTGTTTGAACTACACTGATTTTTTCCTACACTGTAAAAATGTTATTTTAAGTTGTACATAAAATCAAGATTATTGGAGTATTGGAGTTTTACACAAAAATACGATTTCAGTCCTTCTACTTCAAAATGTAAAGTATTATTTTATAATTCAGTGTAACTTGCCAGTTCTTTGTAATTATTTGTCAAATTTACTAGCAGTTTCTTAGCAAAAATTATTTCTTCACCAATTTTTTTACAGTGCAGTGAATAATAATACTAATTATATTTGATAAAAAAAACAACTAAATATATTTTCAAAATATTCTCTTTTCCATTCCACATATAAAATAAAGTCATACAGATTAAAAATGACAAGTGTGAGAAATGATGACAGAATTTGTTTTGTTTAGTTTTTTTGTTTTGTTTTGTTTCATTTGTTTGTCTGAACAACACTGATTTTTTTCTTGCACTGTAAAAAAAAATTAAGCTGTACATAAAACAAAGATTTCAGTCTTTCTACTTAAAAAACTCACATTTAATTCAGTGTCACTTGCCAATTCTGTTTAATTATTGTGAAACTTACTAGCAATTTAGTTCACTTAAAAAAATGGTGTGAAAACAATTTTCACTCAGAAATTGCTAGTAAATTTTCAGTTCCCTATAGCCTAGTTGTTAGTACACTGACATATAGTGCAACTGCACCTCTGGCTGACCCGGGTTCGCATCTTGTCCCAGGGTGTCCCTTTGCCGATCCCTCTCCACCCAACAATTTCCTCTCACTTTCCACTGTCCTGTCATCTAAAAACACAAAAAGGACAAAAAAAAGAGAAATTCCTTGTAAATCACAATTAATTACAAAGACAAGACAAGTCACACACTGAATTAAACTATTGAAAGTTTAAACGTAGAAAGAGTAAAATAGTATTTTCCTGTACTATAATAATATTTGTTTCGAAAAATCATTTTTACAGTGTGGGAAAATGGAAAAGGTACTGGTAATTCCCACCCCTAAAATACAAGACAATGCAATATGTGACTATTTTTGTCAATACAATGAAAGTCAATGGGGTCCAAACAAAACCAGGTTTGTGTTTTGTTTGGACCCCATTGACTTCCATTATATGTCGCAAAAAACAACCAAACGTAATTTCAAAATATCTTCTTTTCTGTTCCACATATAAAATGAAATCATACAGATTTCATTTGTATGACTTTTATTTTGTTTTGTTTGAACCACACTGATTTTTTTCCTACACTGTACATTTTTAAGTTTAAAGATTAACAAAGAGTAAGTTTTACACAAAATTACTATTTCAGTCTTTCTACTGGAAAATGTAACATTTAACTCCGTGTCACTTGCCAATAATGTGTAATTATGTCAAATTTACAAGTAATTTCTTAGCGAAAATTGTTTATTCACCATTTTTTTTATAATGGTGTAAACAATTTTCACTCAGAAATTGCTAGTAAATTTCACAATTAATTACAAAGAAAAGACAAGTAACACATTAAATTAGACATGAAAATTTTGAAGTAGAAAGAATAAAATAGTATTTTCTTTTACTCTAAAAATATTTATTTTGAAAAATAATTTTTACAGTGTAGAAAAATGGAAAAGGTACTAGTAATTCTGCCAGGACATTCTGTTACATGTCATTTACCCCCTAAAATACAAGACCATGCAGTATGTAACTGCTTTGTCCATACAATGAAAGTCAACGAGATCCAAACAAAACCATATTTGCGCTTTGTTTGGACCCCATTCACTTTCATTGTATTTGGCAAAAATAAATAAATACATAAATAATTCTACAGTGTACTGACACAGTACATTGGAACCTATTTGTTACAGATTTTCTTGGAATGTTTCCCTTTAATTTGTACTGCCGAAACCATCTACAAAATGTTGGTTTTATGACCATAGAATGTTATTTCAGGAAATATCTAGACCTGTTGAGTACCAACTGACCACAGCAGCAGGTGATTTGTAAAGTTTCACCTGTCACAAGAGTTACCGTCCTTAGTCGTCTGGCATTTTCAGGTGTCATTTTCACATTTGCCCTTGTCTCCTTCCTCTTGCACTTGACTCATCCCTCTCTCCCCATGCTCTCTGACCTTCCTCCCCTCAGCACTGTTAGGAAAGGGGTTGGGCGATGCAGGGACTTCCATTTGCTGATTGCATCACCTGGATGATGCAGAAAACGAGAAGAGAGTGTCAGAATGTGGAGGGAGGCTGTTGAGAGGGAGGTGGAAGGTTAGCATCAGTGTTCAAGGGGTTCTAGAATAAGGGAAGCAAAGAGATGTGCTTTTTTAATGAATCACCACAGAGCAGCTCTGCTCTGTAGCGCATTTGGAAAGACTAGGAAATACAATTTTCTGCTAAACAATATGGTGCATCACATCATTTCTCCATTAGCTTCAGCTGAAAATGAAAGCAGTGCCCTCTCACACAGCTAAAAATTTCCCTCTATCATTTACAGCAGTGGACTCGTGTAAGCAAACATTGCAGCCTGTTTATTAAATTACAGACTAAACGCATTACTTCAATGGATATGAATTTCTGCGATGCGCTCAAACAATTCATAGGTGTTTCTTCAATGATATACACTTTTATGTCTCTGTGGTTAGTTTTTATTGAAACAAACATATTTTGTGTGGTATTATTTTGAAGGTTCGTGAAACCCTTTTAAGATTGAAGTTGCTTACTTATTTTGTTCTAGTTTAAAACTTAGTATCTGTATAAAATATGACTTTTAAAATATGACTTTTTAGTAATAAAATTTTTTATGTTGCAACAATTCAAGAAGAGTAACAAAAAAATCTGAAAATGTAATTTAGAAGAGAGAAAAACAACAAAATCTGATAAGTTATGCTACAATAACAAACTAAGAAAACATGTCAGGCAACAGGCAATTATGTATTCATACAATAATATACAGACACAAATACACAAATGCACCTATTTAAGCGGAACTATTGTAAATATTTATTCATAAAAATCGAGCTTTGGAGAAACGCATTACCTCATTATTGATTATGCCATCTGATAGATTTCCAGCCAATAGCTGCACAGGCTGTTACGCAGTTTTGCCAAGTTCGCAGTTTTTCTACTTTAGCACTGTTGTTGCGGGTTGTTATTTATGTCTGTGGGTTAAAGTGACCCAAATAATGTGATATTTAGTCCCTGGAGTACACATTTTTACGCCGAAATGTGATTTGGCTAGTTTTGAGTAGCAATTGGACTGGTTTTGTTGTGACAACCTGGCAACCCTGCTGTTACGTGAGAGAGAAACCGCAAAAACTATGAAAATGGCCACGTTCACTTTAGAGTGTTTTCACAACGCGTCATCAATCAGCCATATTGATGCCGCTGAACGTAAACAATGAAACTGAACCGAACAGAACTCGCAAATTTTGCTGATTTTTGCTGCTGAAAATGGTCAGTTATTGTCATGTTTTAGGCTGTACTAATTGGTCAGACCGAGAAAAACATTTGGAGAATTTGGAGTTACTATAGACTGCCAAAAATTATAACAAATCAAGAAAAAAAAGTGCAAAAGACTGTCTGAGAAAAGCTGGCGTTTGTGGTTGGCCAAACCGAACCAGGATTTCCAAGGCAAAAATCTTGACAACATTTGAGTTTGTTCTTATCATTTCCGGTCAGGTGGGTGAAATATGAGGCTAATGTCTTAATTAATACTGCTTGTAAGTATATTTACCACCTTACTTAGTCCTTTTCTATATGACTTAGCAGCTTCCACACCTTTTTTTCCTGTGGTTTAGACAGCATAAATTAGCAGAACAACATATTCAGTAGTACATTAACTATACAATAGATGCTGTTGTTTACATCCGAGTGTCTCCAATATAGACTGACCAAATAGTGACTTAAGTGCAAACCCTCTTCATACAATAACATACAGTCACAATACACTAAGAAAACACATATTTAAGTGGAATTATTTTAATATGTATTCATATAACTAAATACATTACTTTTGTTTATACACACCTGAGTTGAGACTGCAGAGCCTGAGAGAAACGCATCATGTCATTTAGAATGATTAACTGTTACATGGTGTTGCCAAGTTCACGGTTTTTCTACTTTAACACTGTTGTCGCGGGTTGTTTTTCATGTCCACGCGTTAAAACGACCCGTAAAACGTGATATTTAGCACCTGGAATGCGAATTCAACCAGGGTAACCACGCCTTAAAACGTGTGTTTTACCACCCGGAGCGGGATTTTTATGGCGGGACCGCCGAAACGCGATTTGGCTAGTTGTGAGTAGCAAATGGGCGGGTTTTGTTGTGAAAACCTGGCAACCCCGCTGTTACGTGAGAGAAACGGTGAAAAACACGAAAACGCGCAGCGATTCTGTGCGCAACACAGCGGTAAATTTAACATTGTTTGCTTTTTCTAAACATGTTTCATCTGCTGTAATGCTAAAACATAAACCAATGCCGTTTTGGCGCTCATGTTCCATCGCGTATATTTAAATAAATAACTGATCGGATTCAGCCGGACGTCTATCATGAACGCCATGTCACGATGGATTATAAAAAAACAATGATGAAATCCTAAAACTCAACTAGAATGGTCGGTAAAGCAACTATATGCTTTTATTCTCTATGCTAGTGCTAGTAAAAGTGATTAATATGTTTTAAATGTTCTTCCTCAGGTTTATAGCCATAGGCTATTAACTTTTTTATGATAACTTATTTGATTTGTTCATGATTGTGTGGTGTTTTATGATTAAGTTGATGTTTAAAGGTTTGGGTGATTGTGTGATATTTTTTAAAATGCAGTAGAGGGCTCTGTTTCTTGTAGATCTGTGTTGAGTTGACTTTCTAAAGGTCCAAAAGGCCAAAAGTGCCCATAGTTAAAGAAACAGCCTTAAGGCTATCTGAATTCAGCTGATTCTTTGAATGTCGGCAGCATGACAGCCACCCAAGTGAATCATGGCAATAGTCTTGCATAAACCTATTATTATGTACCCAACACATTAGATTTCTGCGGGGAACTCCAGCGGCCAGAGCGACTGGTTGAGCTGTGGTGCAGAGCGTTTGGATGATGGCTAGATCTGGTGAGTAGAGTTGACACAGATTCCACAGAGAGATCATCACAATTGGAGGGATGGGGATTGGGAAAGACAATTAGGACTCATAATATGCTAAGCAGCAACAGATAGAGAAGGAGAATAGAGAGTGTATTTTTGGCAGATTGTAACAGAAAGCTGATTATTGCAAAGGCTTTTGTTTGGATGAAATGTGTTCCCGCTGCTGTCATTTAACAGTGGCCCTCGTCTGTTAGTTGATTTTTAGCCTAAATAGTGTTGTTAAAAGATCCACACAATTTCAAAATGAAGGGCAATCTCCACTTTTTCAAGCTTTCTTAAGTTCAAGTCCATTTTATATTGTGACTTGGTTGTAAATGACATTGAATAACGCCTCTTGTGGATTCTTGTTGTTTATAGTGTATGTTCCTATGATATATTATTTTTATACACGCGTGAGTTGAGAAGAGAACAATACCTATAATGTGGTTACAGTGATACTATTGTTGATGTGATAGATATTGGATATTCTCAATACAATTACTGCTCTAGTAACAGCATAGGTTGACAGTTGCATATACATATTGCGTTTATAGACAGTAATACAGACAAGACTGAAGTTTACAGGCTATAATATAATCTGAAGATTAAGTGGACCAAGAAAATACTGTGATGTGATGCGATGTGATATGATTAGTTTACTAACTAATTGGTAGGCCCTGACAAAATCTGTTTGTAGTTGTTGTTTTTTAATATTTTCTGCACTGATTTTAAGGATTGGAGAAATATGATTTATTATACAAGCACATTTTGTGAATGACAGCTGTCCCAGATTTGTGTTTGCCTTTATTTAGTTGTCGAACTTATCTTTATTATCAGTATGTCGCTTTTAGTTCTTGCATAAGTGTACGGTACAAACAGTTCAGCACATGCTGCTGTAAAACTTATTCTTTTGCCTGCTTTGACCACTGGAGCATCTGTCCAAGGGTAAATGTCAATGGCAAATCCTTTATAATCTGAAAACTGTCTGGAAATAATCTGGCAGATTTAGTGACACTTCCTATAGATGGTTTGTTCTTGTTTAATCTCCTCCAAAGCTCATTTCAATGTAAAATAGAGTCCTGCAATGTGGAATTACTATTTTTCCGTTTGGTTAAACCCAGATTTTGTATTATACTGTATTTAAAAGTAGGTATTTAACATATATGTGATTATACTATTATCTTGCCAGAAAAGCAGCACATATAATATTAGCATTATTCAGGTACTTAATTTGTCCTATTGTAAGTGTTATCTAATGTATTTCCTAATAAAACAGTAAGTTTGAGAGTATGCTATGTTTTCAGTATGTTAAGAAAGCTAAACTAATAAGATGCTAGTTTTACGTCAGTTCAAGATGATTTTAGGGTGAAGAACATTATCGTTGTGAGAATTTAATTAGACAATATGAATATTTAGTCAGTTTTAACGGACACATAGCTGATGTAATACAAAATGTAGCAGGGTCATTCTGTGTCCGAGTTCACCAAATTTCACCATTTGTTAGCAAATTTCAAAAACTTCCCCAGCTCAAATTTTTTAATTTCTTCATATTCAGATGACAGACAAACATAAACAGTGATAAAAACCAAAATTTTTAAATGCCATTGATTAATATTTACTATTTTTGTAATTTTGTAGGAGTGGGTAATATACCAGTAGACATGATTAAACGGTAGAAATGTTGGCCTATTGTCTCTATCACGTTTACAGACTCATTTGACGTTGCTGTGCTACGTGGTCATGAAAACTTATAGTTTGATTGCGTTTTTAAAGGAGAAGTTCATTTCCAGAGAAAAAATGTGCAGATTTACCCCTTGTCATCCAAGATGTTCATGTCTTTCTTTCTTCAGCTGTAAATAAATTGTTTTTGGAGGAAAACATTTCAGGATTTTTCTCCATATAGTGAACTTCTATGGTGCCCCTGAGTTTGAACTTCCAAAATGCAGTTTAAATGCAGCTTCAAATGGCTCTAAGAGCCATAAGACCCTTCTTCCTCAGCTAGTCCTGTTTAGAGCCATTTGAAGCTGCATTTAAACTACATTTTGGAAGTTCAAACTCAGGGCACCAGTAAAGTCCACTATATGGAGAGAAATCCTGAAATGTTTCCTTCAAAAAAGATAATTTCTTTACGACTGAAGAAAGAAAGACATGAACATCTTGGATGATAACAGGTTCAGTAAATTATCTGTAAATTTTTGTTTTGGAAAGTGAACTTCTTTAAGCATTGTGGTTAAAAAACAAGCTGTTGAAATGCAATCAGCAGCAAACTCATTAGGCTAAATGCGCACACTGTCTGAGTGACTTTCACAGAGCACAGGAGTATTGAACTGAGTTATTTGCTGCTTTATAGGCCTTGAACGATTAAATACACTTGTATGTGTCAAAATGTCAGTTTTTGCAAGTATCCTCGTAAACACAGTAATTTAGGTCTTAAGTGAAAGCAAACAGCATAGAAACAAAACACGTGTAACAGTATATTGGATCCAGGCAGCTTTTAAAAAGACAGCAGTCTAATATTCCTGCTGTCTCCCATTCTTGTAAATCAAACAACAAAAGAGAAAGAATCTCTCAGTGCTCTGGACTAAATCACTTTTGTAACTAATAAGAAGAAATGTATGTTTAATTTACAAAGTGAAGAATATGCAGTGTTTTTACAATGTATGTGTTTCATATTTATTTGTTCTACTGTAGTTTTTGTCTATTGCTAGTTTCTTATTCTTAATCATTGACAGTTGTCTGCTTGTCTTCAGTGAGCTTTAGTTATTTTATTTTATTTTACTGAATTTAAGCTAGTAGTTTTTTGTGATATTGACATGGGTAACAAGAATTATGAGATTTTTATGGTACCAAACATTTTGATATCATAAAGACCAAAAATAACGATATTATGATATATATTGTTACCATAAAATAAAATTGCTCTTATCGTGATATGAGATTTTGGTCATATTGCCCACACCTAGGGTCAATTTTCACCTGAGATTTGGAGCCATATTACAGGGGTGAAAAAATGACTTCAGAAATACAATGGCAGCATCGTTATTGTGTTTTTTCACAGAGATTGATGGGTCTGTTGGTAAAATCAGTTGACGCAATACTTGTTGCATTATATGCCAATTATGGCAGTTCAAAAATTGGTAAAAGCACTTTTGTTTTTTCCCCAGAGTTTGTGTGCCTATAATTCAATAAATATTAAATATGTCAATATTCTTTTAGATAATAAAAACCAGTGTTCTTAAAGGGGTCATCGGATGCCCATTTTCCACAAGCTGATATGATTCTTTAGGGTCTTAATGAAAAGTCTATATATATACTTTGGTTAAAAATTCTCAATGGTAGTGTAAAACAACACACTTTTTACCTTGTCAAAATGAACTCTGCAAAAATCTTCCCATTCTGGTCGAGGCTGCTTTAAATGCAAATGAGCTGTGCTCACCCCGGCCCTCTCTTCTCTCTGTGGAGTGACGAGCATGTTTACTTTAGCCGCGTTTAGCCGCTAAACTTGCTAACTAGCACGTTATTAGGAAGGGCGATTGCAAAGATTCATAAAAAAAACCCTTATACTCACTTCTGCTGTAGGTGAAGCTGGATCACGAATGATTTGCCAAACATAGACACAATCAACTATCATGGGAGCGGCCTCTGTCGGTGTGACGCCACAACAACAGGCATCTGAGAATGGCTCGATTTAAAAAAAAGGGGATATTATTTTTACAGATTAATTAAAAACCACTGCATGGATTTTTATCATTATAGGGTAGATTTGTACATACACATTAATGTTCAAACAACATGTAAAAGTGAACTTAGCATCCGATGACCCTCTTTAACAAATGTATTGTTTGGTATCTTCATTTTTAAGGCTCTATATGATTAAATTCCAGAGATGTGGGGATCTCAATCTGGCTCCATGAGTAAATTGTTAATTTGTACACACATTCAGTGGTCAAAAACCAAATGTGGGTTCATTCTAACACCAATATCTATTTTAAAGAAAAATGTCTGATGACCAAATAATGTTTAAACTAGGAACGTGTCTTGTTTCTCTCTATCAAAACGATTGCATAGAACATACCTATTTGAGTGCTATAAATATTGTTTTCCCAAAGTTTGCATGCCTGTAACTAAGAAGTATTAAAGATACGGTATCTGAATATCCTTTGAGATTTTGCTTCTCAAATTAGATTCTGGTTCCATGCCATTTAATGTTTTGGCTTTATACTTTATTTCTTTAACCATAAAAAAAATCAAAATTAAACTTTTTAGCCTCTGAGGACCTCTGTTTGATTTGACATGGAATGACCCAGTTCTTTTGTTTATGGTTGTTTATGCTAATATGATTGCTGATAACAGTAACCTTCAGTCATGATCCAATACTGCGGTTAATCTGCTTTTGATCATTTCACCAACAATTTGTTACTGAAGAAAACATGGTGACCTATTTATACACAAATATAAGGGCCTAAAATCGAACTGAGCATTTTTTTCTTGTCCATGGTGTCAAACAACACCTAATCCCACTGGACAACTCTGAAATGCTGAGAGCCTCGTTCTCTTTGCAATCCATACCGAGCTGGATGGTTTATCAACCCTCTGTGTGATCGATTTCTGCTTAATTACAACTCGGCCACAAAGGACTGGAATTTAGTAACCAACCAGCTCTCTACCACGGTAAAAATGAAGAAGGCTAATCCACGACTTCAGTTTGTGTTGTACATCTAGTGATGTGCAAACAATGTAAAGCAGCATGAAATATTAGTAGCATTATTGAATGTTTCACGCAACCAAAAAGGCTCATTTTGGCATGTCAGGGCTAATGGGGTAATTAATGCTGCGTTCAGCAATTATGGCGGCTTGTTTTTGTGTAAACGTTTTCACCCAGCAGATCTTTTATTGATGAAATGGCGGTTTTGCCAGAGGTCTTCTGGATGTCTTCCAGCCCCTTTCATTTACATACGTACGACACATCCAATTACCAAACAGGGAACTCATCCATAAACGAGAAGTAATAGCCCAACCAGACAGCCAGCCATTTCCAGCATCAGTCAGGGTCTGAGCTCATGAAGCGTTTTCAAGGAATCCTGAGTGCGGTCTTTAGATTAGTGTTTCTGATTACTGACGTCGTAATACTTATTTTGAGGAAATGATGGCAGATGATTACATTCGAGCATTTGGCAGATGCATTTATCCAAAGCTACTAACTGCTTGCAAAGCATGCATCTTATCAATTATTTCCTGGGAATTGAACCCATGACCTTGGTGTTGCTAGCGCATCAGTTTAGCTACCGAACTGGTTGGTCTTAAATATGCCGTCGTTTCTTTTTTAACCTATACACAAACTATAGATTTAAAAGGTGTTTCAGGATGTATAATAATGTAAATTTAAATTTTATATTTCTGTCATAGAGCCCTACGATTTCCACAATGCGGAAAACACGGACGGAATCACGGAATCCAGTCATAAAAATGGAATTTACTGTAAAATGTGGAATGGCACGGAATTTGGACTAGTGTGAATATTAAGCCACAAAAATACAATTTAAATATGAATCCTGCATGTTCTTTGTGTCTCTGTGAATGAATGGCACAGACGTGTGTGACGCTCGTGTTGTTTTCAGCCTCTGCTGCATCAATATACGAGTACATGAACACGAAAATATGATCTCTAGAACTGCTTGGAGAGTAACTTTATGAGATTTTTTTAGTTTCTTTTGAGACAAACTATCATCATATCATATACATACAGAAACAGGTCTTCACAGTAACCCATCAAAATAAAAGTTTGGTTTAATTTGAAGAATCTTTGACAGATATATATTACTTATGTAATGATTCTACTAATAATTAAATTATTTTTTAAAGATTGTTTTAAGGAATATTTACCAGAAAGATGTAAATAATAGCATTTCTAAATAAAAAATAAAAGGATAAAAATTATTTTTTAAATAAAATCTATTAATTAGAAATGCTTTTGATTATTAAAATGTAATTAAACCATTAAAATGGAATCCGGAAATGAATGGAAAACACAGAGTTTGGTAAAAATACAATTGTATTTTATAATGACTTTGTAAAAATGTAATGAATTGCTGTTAAATTGTCAAAGTTCCATGATTTCAAATAATTAGACATGCTTTTTTTAAAAAATAAAATAAAAAATAATTTAATCATTAAAGCAAAGTCTAGAATAACAGGAAAAATTAAAACAGAAATACTTAGAGATGCTTTTGATTAATAAAATGTAATGAAACCATTAAAATGGAATCCAGAAAATTAATGGAAAACAGAATTATGTTAAAAAAAAAGTAAATTAGGGTTGGTGAGTGGGTGGAGATTTTTATTTCATAGAGTTTTAAAAATATAATTTTTGTTCAACCTTTATTACAAATTGTGGTTAAATTGTTCCACATGTTCCACAATTTCAATTAATTAGACATGCTTTTGATTAATATTTTTTAATTTAACCAATAAAACATTTTTCTGTGCATGTGTGTCTGTAAAACAGAATTTAAGTACTATTAAGAAGAAGCACTTAATTGTAATTTACAATCTTTAATTGCCTTCAATTGTTAATGTCTCCAAAGGCCAAGTAGACTCTTCTGTTCCTAAAGCATTAAATAAACACTTTGTCCGTTTTATGTCCTTCAGGTTCTACTGGGACCTGATCATGCTCCTGTTGATGGTGGGCAACCTGATCATCATCCCCGTAGGCATCACCTTCTTCAAAGATGAACACACTCCCGCCTGGATAGTCTTTAATGTGGTCTCTGACACATTCTTCCTGGTTGACCTGGTGCTGAACTTCCGCACGGGGATTGTCAAAGAAGACAGCACGGAAATCATCCTGGACCCTCAGCAGATCAAGGTGAGGTACCTTCGGAGCTGGTTCGCCGTGGATTTCATCTCTTCCATCCCTGTGGATTACATCTTCCTCATTGTGGAGACACGCATCGACTCGGACTTCTACAAGACGGCACGAGCTTTGAGGATTGTGCGCTTCACGAAAATACTCAGTCTGCTTCGGCTACTGAGACTGTCCAGACTCATTAGATACATCCACCAATGGGAGGAGGTAAGATGCACCTTCATAGATTTTTCTCAAATAAACACCTTTTCTTCAGGCTGTAAACTGTGATGTGAACTTTTTAGATATTCCCGTACTAATAATGGAGCTGGCCATGGTTTCTTTTGGTGGTCCTGAAGCAATATTTCAGTCAAACAAATATACTCATTTCTCATAAACACAAATCTAACTGTAATATAACCCATACCCCAATATTTCATCTTGAAATGAAAATTCTGCCATTATTTACTCACTCTCATGTTGTTGAGCTCTAAAATGACAAAAATCTAACAGTACTTTTATTTTGATAGGTCCACTACTGTTAAAAGTAATAGAAATGTTGTTCTTTTGAACTTTCAATTCAGCAAAAAATCCTGAAACAATGGATCACTATTAAAAGGGTTAGTTTACCCAAAAATGAAAATTACCCCCTCACCATCAAGCCATCCTAGGTGTAAAGTGCCCTCCATAAGTATTGGAACGGTAAAAATAAACTTGCTCTGTTTGCTGTGGAGTCAAGAAATTTAAAAGATGAATATGAGACAAAACTACAGAATTTCACATTTTATTATTGGGTGTTTCAATACATAAACGTTTTACCAGCTAAAAAGATCAGCACTTTTAGAGTTCATCCCACTATCTGATGTGAGCATAAGTATTGGAACAGTTGCCTCACAGGTCTTTCTGAGTGATCAGCTGTGTCCTGTTGCATTATTTGTTCAGATATTAAAAGCAGGGAATGTATCGTATCAGTTATATCCACTGGTTCTGCATTCTGAGTCTTGCATTCGATGATGACACAAACAAACCAGGATGAGAATGAGGGAGCTGACTCTAAGAGAAAAGCAAGCAATTTGGATGCTAAAAGAAAACTGGAAGTCAATTAGAGCTATAGAAAAACCAAAGGGCATGGAGAAATCAAGAGTTTGGAGACCACCGGAGACATCAGCAGCCAACAATGACCTGATCAGCTGAAAAAATGTCTGTAAAATCACCAACAGCTGGGGTGATGCTCTGACAATCTACTGTCCGCAGGAGACTTTGACATTAAATTACTAAAGCTACATAGCAAGATGCAAACCTCTGACCAGCACCAAAAAGGCAAGATTAAAGTTTGTAAAAGCCATTAGAGTTTTATGGACAGATGAGACAAAGATTAACCTTTATCTAAGTGATGGGAAATCAAAAGTGTGGAGAAAAAAAGTGAACTGTAAATGATCCTAAGCATACAACCTCATCTGTAAAGCATGGTGGAGGTGCTGTCATGGCATGGGCATACATTGCTTTCTCCGGAACAGGCTCTCTCAGTTTTCATGATGACTTAATGTATGATGGCAGCAGCAGAATGAATTTGGAAGGGTACAAAAGGCTTACAGTTTTCAAGAAAATGCCACCGGACTCATCAGAAAGCGCTTCACATTGCATCAGGACAATGACCCAAAACACCCTGCCAGTTCAGTCAAGGAGTTTATTAGGGCAAAAAAATGTAAAGTCTTAGAATACCCAAATCAGTCTCCAGATTTAAATCTGACTGAACGTGAATTTCACCATCTGAAGAGGAGACTAAAGGCAGAAACTGGTGATGTCTATGGGTCGCATACTCACTGCTCTGATTGCACGCAAGGAATCTGCAACAAAACAATAACTTTTAGTCTTTTACATCTGCCTTATGTTCAACTGTCCCAATATTTATGCTCACATCAAATAGTGGGATGAACTCTAAAAGTGCTGTGCAACAGCTAATAATAAATTGTGAAATTTTGAAGTCCAATAAAGTGCATCCATCCATCATAAAAAGTACTCCACAAGGCTCCTGGGGGTTAATGAAGGCCTTCTGAAATTAATCAATGCCTTGCCTGCCTAACATGTAGAGGCAAGTTATTCCGAAGTTTTGGGGAAAGGTAAACTGGTGCCAGCCTATTTAATGACTTATAAACTAAAACTAAAACCTTAAAATCAATTCTAAAACGAACAGGAAGCCAATAAAAAGAGGTCAGTATGGGGGTAATTTGTTCGCGCTTGCGCGTCCCTGTTACACAAGCAACAGCATTTTGTATCTGTACATGTTTGAGGGAGGCCTGATTGATACCTTCATACAGGCCATTACAATAGTCAAGACGGATCAAGATAAAAGCATGTAGGACTTTTTAAATCATTAAAAGACAAAAAATACTTGACTTTGGATAACTGCCTTAACTGAAAAAATCTAGATTTAATTACTGAATTAATTTATCCAATTTAAAATCACTATCCATTACAACACCCAGGTTTTTAACATTTGGCTTTGCATATGATTTTATAACACTCAAATCTAAATCAGGGGGTCACAGATGTTACTAGTTCCGAATATCATGACTTCTCCTTTTTCTTCATTGAACTTTAAAAAATTTGAGGCCATCCAGGCCCTAACCTCCTCAAGACAGTCCAACAATGGTGCTATAGAGTTTGCATCATTTCGTTTCAAAGGGAGCCCTAATGGAAGTAGATATAATGAAAATAAAATAGGTCCAAGAATGGAACCCTGAGGGACACCACACGAGAGAGATGCAGAGGATTGACATAAAATCCCCAAAGGCGGACTGAAAAACTTCTGTCAGACAAATAAGATCTAAACCACTCTAAGGCAGTTCCCCTAACTCCAAGTGCTCCAACCAAGAAATCAGAAATACATACATTATATAATTATATAGGCTCAAATAATAAATAAATGAGGCTCAAACATCTATTAACAAACATGCGACCATTTTAGCACTTTCGTCAGTGAACAAGCAGCTACAAAACACTAAAATAAATATCAAAGAAAAAATACTAAACAAAAAAGCAGCCTAAATAAGAATGTTAAATATTAATATTAATATTAAAATTAAAATAGCCCATTAAAATAGCCCTTTAAAATAGCCCAGTTTTTTTAATAGCAAAGTGGTTAGGCTATATTTCTTTTCGTTTCTTTATAAAGTTAATTTAGAAATATGTTGGGATATTTTTTTGTTTGTTAAATTCAAGTTTTTTGTTTTTTTTTTAAAGTAATGACTAAGCAACAAGCGGCAGATAGTGAGTTGATCATAGCCTGTGTTTGTTCAATTTAGCCTTTTCAAATCATCACAACTTAAAATAAAATCTTTAAGCATATCCCAATGTTAGTTTAAATGTTTAACCTACATAAATGTGCGCTGTAGGCATATATCCAGTCATTTGTGTGGAGAGTGGAAGCTAAAGCGTGCTTTGCACCATATAGAGGCACCAGCGCATCACTTGCAAACAACTTAAAATACGCCGTCATTTTTGCTCATAAAGGTAAGAGTAATATATCCAAGACATCTGAAACTGTCTACTTTAATTTGTGTAAACTCACAATATCAACAAAACATTGTGCTTTTGTAAAATAAAGAAAACATACAGGATGCACTTTTTTGATGTCAGGGTGTAGCGCGGTTGTCGTTGCGCCTGTCACAGCCCTACGCACAACAGTTGGGGGAATCAAACGTTTAATCGTGATTAATCGCATACAAAATAAAATTTAAAAAAAATAAAAGTTTGAGTTTGCCTAATATATGTGTGTGTACTGTGTGTAATTATTATGTATATATAAATACACACAAATTAATGTATATATTTAAGATAAATATCTTAAATATATATTTATGTGCATTTTTTTTTTTTGTTTATGTACAATATAAATTATATAAAAATTATAATTGAGCACTGGTTATTCACTCCCTCCACCTTCAATCTCTGCCGGACCTGGGACTTGAACCCGCAACCTTGCAATTACAAGCCCAACTCCCTAACCATTAGGCCACGGCTGCCCTGACATGTAACTGTGTCAGTTGCCAGTTGGTGGGTAAAAAAAAATGTGATGCTAGCTTGTCCCTAGACAAGGTTCTAATAACTTTTAACTGAGAAGATAGGCTATTGCTGCTTTATTTTGGAAGATTAACTTCTCCCTCCTTTATTCTTCATAACTTGGATGTGGCGACACATACCTGGGGTTACGCCAGGTAACGCAAACATCAGAAAGTCATGACAGTTCTCACTGTTCACACTGCACACGGTTGCAGTCCGGCAGTGCTTTCCAGGAGCGTTGCGTCTGCAGCAATACAGCGATTGTTTTCGTACAGAGTCTATTTTTGCTGTGTTAGACGCGCTGAATTAAAGTGATAGCTCGTTGTTTGCGCTAAATATGAACATGCATTGACACGAAAATGTAGTAATTACACCATAAATGCATATAATTAAAGTAACTGCCTGTTTTTGCAAAAATAGTTTCATGGCCGGTAAAACATTTTTTTTTTGGGGCTGGTAAAATTTCTTACATCATCGGCCATTGGCAGGTTGGCAAAAAGTTATTATTAAGCCCTGCTTGTAAATATTTCTTAAATATATACATGAGTGTGTTTGTATTTATATATACTACATAATTACACACACGTATATTAGGCAAACTAAAACTTTTATTTTGTATGCGATTAATTGCGATTAATCGTTTGACAGCCCTAATTTTTTTACACAAACTCATCAAATTGCTTCAGAAGGCTATTATTAACCCTCCGGACCCATGTGGAATATTTTTTTATGATAGACGGACATACTTTTTTGGACCTCAAAAAAATCAGCACCCATTCACTGCCATTATAAATCTTTAAAATAACTCGTCTGAAAGAAGAAAGTCATATACACCTAAGATGGCTTGAGGGTGAGTAATCATGGGTTTTTTTTTTGTTTGTTTTTTTTGGGTGTACTGTCCTTTTAAACAGCAAAAACACTGTTGTCAACATTTGCAATAGTAACAATTCTAAAAAAAAAATTAAATAATTCTTGTGCACCAAATCAGCATATTAGTATGATCATGTGACACTCAAGACTGTAATTATTTATTAAATAATAATTATTAATTAAATAATTTTAAAATTAAATAATTTTAAAGTTAAATAAATGAAATTTTAAACTGAAATATATTATTGCATAATATTGCAGTTTTTACTGTATTTTTGATCAAATAATGGGCAGGAATTTAATTTTTTATTTTTTTATTTTAATCACCTCTAAAATTATATGGAAATGACTGGTAACGGATAACAGGGAGGTTGTTCTAGAATTAACAGTAGAGTTGATCCAAGAACACATCCTACTAGTTATAATCACGGTCAGCCATAATAGACAGAAAGTCACATTAACTTCACAGTCACATGTGAAAATCAGGGACTGCTTTGCCATCACGTGGATTTAATTTTAGCTCTGCCGAAGAATAGCTGCTTCTAAATCAAGCTGCAATTAGCCACGATTACAGGCAGCAACGTGTTACTCAACCTAACCATTGTTTGTCCATGGCAAAGTTAAAAGCGTGCACCATGACCCTTTAATTGCTTCGATCGCTCAACCCTATCGGCCCTCCACCTTGCGAGTTAACGGAAATCTATTGGATTCAGCACTTTAATTACTGCTATTTGGTAACGCTGCCTTTTTGTCCACTGGGGGGTGGTGCATCGGTGCCGTTATGGATTGTGGGTAACATCAGCCTCTCGTTTGGCCTCCCACTGATCTCCTAGGAACTATTAGTGACATTAGCAGAAGAGATACAGTACCTTATGTAATACTCCACAAGCCCAGCGGTTCGCTACTAAAAACCAGCTTAAGGACAATGTGGCCTAGAACTGAGTGAGGATTAAATCTTAATTGTGACCCAATGCGGCATATTCTAGTTCTGCCATCACGGGCGCACATCTCTGACCTCTTTTCCTTTTAGATTTTTCACATGACCTACGACCTGGCTAGCGCCATGGTGCGCATTGTGAATCTCATTGGAATGATGCTGTTGCTGTGCCACTGGGACGGATGCTTGCAGTTCTTGGTGCCCATGCTACAAGATTTCCCTTCAGACTGCTGGGTGGCCAAAAACAAAATGGTGGTAAGTGTGAAGGGCCGAGCCGTGTCTGTTTTCTCTTTATTTTCCATCGGCACAGCTCCCAATGATTTATTAATCCCAACATCCACATTTTCAGGTTAAAATCTGCAGATATAAACGCAGCAGAATAGAATAGCTGTTTATACTGCTGCAAAACAGAATAAATGGCCTGGATGAAACATTTTGAATTATGGAAGGCTGTTTTCACCTCAGAGTAAAAAATAAATTGCGAGATCAATTTTACCTTGAGAAATAAAGTCACACTGTGAGTTGCAATTGTGAAAAACAAAGGTGCAATTGCAAAATAAAAACTCGTTCCCTGCCAGTGTTTTTGATCATTTTCATGGCCCCCAGAATATTTTGTTGAATATCTGAACATGCAATACATCAAAATAAAGAACAGAGCTTCTACTTTCTAGAAGTTTAAACAAACGAAAATATCTGTTTTATTCTAGCTTCAAGCATTCTTTTTTTTATCAACACTTGAATGTGTTTCATAAAAAAGCATAAAGCTGAGAAAATTTTTATCATCTTGCACAGTCCTTTACCACTTCCTGGATCGACATTTCACTCAGTAACATGACGCAGTTTTCATTTATATCCTGTTTATTGTTAATGATTGTATTATTTTTGTAGTATTCGTTTCTGCGTCTTCCTTGCCTGAGTTCTTGATAGGGAGATTCTGTTTTCATTCAGAAGATGCGTAATAGCGCCCCTGAGTGTATAACAGTGAAAATATGGAAAGTT